>CM067363.1:24786713-24841713 GCA_034401795.1 Chaetoderma sp. LZ-2023a | reverse complement strand
AGAGTGGTTATCAGTGATACAGTCAATCTGTAAAGGTTCAGGCTTTGTCTGACAAGTGGTGAGTTCTGAGAAGAGAGTTGCCAAGAAAATTCCATTGTCAATACCATCGGCTAGTGATAAGGCCTCCGCTGCTAAAGTACTACGCACAGCACGACGAATTTTCTTAGATTGCCACCACAGAGACTAAAACTGTCCATTCTTCCCCACTAACAAAAATGAATGTCCGCCGTGGGTACCACCATCTGGCAAGTTGCCTAATGATGCATCGCTAAACACTACCAAATGCAATGATGACTCATCACCCAAGAACTTAAATTTAAGGGCGACATCCTCAGAATGGATTCTTCTGATTACTTTGTTTGCATCAATGATGTTCTGAACAGTTGCAGTTTTAATAAATGCAGCCAAAGTGCATGGACCAAACATACCATATGGCGTTGTCTGTCTAGCGATCCACAATATTGACGGAAATTGACCATCATCCTGATCTAAGGACGATTGTCGAAGAACTGCACGTGATCAGCAAATAGGAATTGGCTGAATGTCTCTTTCATCGTCACGTTGTTTCAACAATATTGTTCCATTTGAATAGGAAAGTTCCATACCAACATATCGAAATGGTTCACTTTCTTCGTGTCCTACATTAAAACTTGATCTCAGTTTTCTAATTACCATCTGTTCGAAATCAACACTTCCTCCCCCAAAAAACCATCCACATGACATGCTATGATACCATGGACAACTTTGTCATTACCAATCAAATAAAACATAGCAGGGTCCACCAATGAGATTTTTGCACCGCATTCAAGGATCACTTCACAAACTCTGTTGCACCTGTGAAAAGAGCCATCGACCAGACCATACACGCACTTACGAAGATGCCAAAGAATTCCATCAACGTTTGCCTCAGGGAGAGGCCGAATGTAGATATTTAGATTAAGCTCCAATCCTTGTGGGAACTCTGCTTTTATGTCCATCGATTTCGGTTCCCATGGTTTCTGAGCGATAACTGCTAGGATAACACGCAATGATTCAGATGAGCAGGTTGGTGAATCTTTAGGTAGTTGTCTGGATTCCATTTCACAGAATCCACGGGCAACCAAACGTGCTTTGTGTACAATGTCGTTATCAGTTTGTTTAAGACTGCAGATCCATCGAGTAGAGATACATTTCTGTCCATCATCCTAAATTTCTACATAAACAGAATTATTCTTCCAGCTGTCTAACCCTGCCTCTTTAGCTGCATCGAATGAAATGTCTTCAAGGACGAAGACACTTTCATCATTGTCAATGTTCATATGAGATGACTCAGGATCAATGCACTCAAAATTATCTGCTCGACTCAAATCTATTGAAGATCTACTCCCATCAACACATGCTGTTTCAGAATATTCAAGATTGTACCAATTTCTGCTTTTTCCAGTTATTTTTTAGAATTTTAGCTATGTGTAATTCATCTGTGTCTGTGTGAGTATATTTAACAGTTTGTCTTGTTTTGACATTAATCTGTACAGAGTCCATAACAATATTGCCTGCCTGTTGCTCCACAGCTTCACCAATTTTCTCACGTTCAACATGTTTCTCATCAGAAATTGCATTTGTTATCTCATCCTCTTCATTGAAATTATTTTTGCTCCACTTATTCAGGACATTGTCATTATGGTTAACGTTGCAATTTGTTTGATTATCAATCTTACATGGTGATCTACACAGTCTGCTGAGATGTACCCGAACCAATGAACCGCCGTGTCTTATAAATACAACAGCTCCATCATGTCTGCTAGCTGTTCCTGGATCTTTCCACTCTGAACTGTCTGGCCGTTTGTAATATACTTTATCACCCATTGTGTATATTTCACCACACCGTCGCACGGCGGATTCTTTCGGAACATTCTGCTTCTGTGAAAGCTTTATGCGCCAAATGGAGAGCCGAGATGTGTTTTCCGATGATTTCGCTCATAGTAGTTCCTTCCAATGCCGAAAGCTTATCCGTTATCACAGATGGTAGGTTCGGATTTCTGCCAAACACCAACTGACAAGGGCTGTAACCATGGACACTGAGTAGGGACATTTTTGACATTAGTGCCCAACTCAAACCAGTCTCCCAATCACATGATTGATCTTCTCTCAGTTTTAGAAGGATCTCAGTTAAAGGTTGATTATGCCAAAGTTTTCTGACATATCACGGAATTAGTCATTGTTAAATTCACCACTGTTATCACTGTAGATTCTTCTCGGTGCACCATGTATAGCGATCCATGACTGAATAAATGCTTGCATAATAATGGATGGTCGTTTAGATCTTACAATCTTACCAGTACTGACTACAGTGAATTCATCTATGATATGAAGACACCACAAATTGAGGTCAAGTTCATGAAGATCAACAGCAACAGTTTCATTGTAGTCTGTAGCAAAAGGTAAGCCAACTACTGGTTTAGGATTGGGTTTTTATACTTCTCTCACAACTGTCAACTATTTGATCTAACCGGGTGAGTGTATCCTTGCCATTATGACCAGCATTCTTTGGCAACTGCTTTAACCTGTCAACTGATGCATGGCCAAATTGTTTGTGAAGTTTATCAAGAATTTTATGGTTGTCCGAGTTGGTCAAATTTTCCAGAATAAGAATTTGCTCTGAGTCAATTGGCTCAATGTTCTTTTCCAATATGTTAACGCAGTAGTGAACGCTAGATGTGAATTCCAAAGGGATACTCTTTTCAAACATAATCACTTCATCTCTCTGAAGATCTATGGCAGCTCATGCCTTCTTCAAAGAAGTTTTGCTCAATAGAAGTGGTACATCACTATTTACGACCTCAGTGTCTATTTTACATTTAGTTGTTCCTATCGTATCTGTGATGACAACACGCTGGGAGAAGTGGACTACCTCCCATCACCAAATTTGAAACCTTTGCAGCTTTCCGATGTCAGAACCTGATTTCTATCTATATCAGGTAGCATGCTCATGCAATGATCAGCCATCTTTCGCCACACACTGTTTTCGAAAATGCAGTCTCAATGACCGCGGAACCATGCACTTCGACGACAAAAATTTGATGTTCAGATAGTGATTCCTTGGCAAATAAGGTTATATTAAAACCTTCAAGCTCACGATCTGGTACATCTGATTCAGTTACTTTGACAGATTCAACCTTATTGGGACAGTCTTTAGCCCAATGGAACACTCCTACTCAGTTTTCCATATTTGTTCAAGGGATTAGTGCCTATGAGGGGACCCGCATTAATACTTCCCGCATATTTGTATCCTGACGTGAATTTCCGTTGATTCTGCTGAGAGATATATGCCGTTTCCTGCTTAACCTGGATTGCATTAGATGTTGAATAGATCGTGGATTTGTCAATGAAGATACGGTTCAAAGCAGATTTCATTGAAACAAATGTTAGATCAGTACAAGCTGCACGTCCTAACTGCCGTTCCTTTAAAGCTAAACTGGCATTGCCCAAAAGTTTGAAGGCTAAGACTGCATCGCGAAGAGACATGTCGTATTTCTTCGATTTATTATAACGTTGTTCAAATTCTACTATATAGTCAGACATAGTTATTTCGTCACCTTTCCGGAAATTGTCAAAGTTCGAATATGCTTCATAAGCAGAATCCTTTGTTTCTTTTAAGAAAACAACATCCAACGTAGCAATCAGTGTCTCTATACCTGTATTCGTGTCCATCCCGTATGCACTTAAACCCACTGCCGTCTCCCTCGCCCTTCCCACCAGGGATAGCGAAACTGCCAAGGCCTGTTTTTCTTTTGGTAAATCCGTTACACGGTGCCATATTTCGAGTTAATTCTTCCACGTGTCATACAACGTTTCATCCGCAAATCCTGGCTGTATTTTGTAATTAGTCGTCATTACACGCTCTGCTACCAATGTTGAATTACTATAATAACCTTTTAGATTTTGCTTTGACTTTATTTCACACGAATAATCACGTACATATAGATCATTTGTGCGAACACGTTTTTCATTACCGCGCATTCCTTATGAACTGCCGCATCCGGGTGTTATATTTTCCAGGAAGAAGCAATAAACCAATGGGAAGACACGACACATAAAGCAACGGCTTGCTTGACAGATAAATAACTTCTGCCGAGCAAACGTCAAAGATCGTGGCTAAATGAGAGATAGTCTTGTGAACAAAGACTGGGGTAACACTTGGCCAGTAAGCTGTGTTTATTAGGTCTCATTTTGCAAAATGATACTCAGCGTGTACATTGCCATGACAATTTCGGGTATTTAGGCCATACCAATTTATCTTTTTTGTTTTACAATCCAGCTTAACTTAATTTTTCATATCTAGGAAAAATTATTCTGGAATTTTAAGGCATTTCTTTCGACATTCTTTCCATCTAGAAATTGTTCGCATCCAAATCCACATCTCTCGGAATTCCTCAGACTTTTCTGTTTATTCTTTTTTTTCTGTGTAGTTTTGTTGACCTTTTAATTACCAAACCGCTCAAAATGGCTTTGCAATCGTTATAAGAAAAGTGCATTTGCTGGCCAGGAAAAGACTATTTTGGATAATTTACCACTGAAATGGCTGCCTCGTTAACGAACCAGCTATTTCAGTAGTACATTTTCAAAAATAGTTTTCTCTTTGGCTGCAAATTGACACATACTGAGAAAATGTTGTGGATTTTCTTGATCAATAACAATTAACGTGATAAAAAGTTTAATACTGTAATAGCTTAAAACATCTGCGCTTGAAATTGCGCATTATTTATGATTATTTCTTCGATCTCTGATCGTGTGTTTTAGGTGGTAATTTTTGTAAAACAAAATATTAGGTTGCTGTGGCCTTAACATAATATATTCCAATGAAAACACGTCCCACCCTCCAATTCCACCATCCACAAACCTACTGTAATACTACCTTCAGGACTTGAGTAAAATAATGTAAAATACTCTATTCCACACGACATATATTTCTCTCTCATTGCCGGGCTATAAGAGAACAAGTATTCCCAGATGAAAATTATATCTGGAAATGATTACCGAACTTATCTGCCAATGGCACTTCTGAGAGATTTGCTGTTCATATTGGGTTATTTTCGCTCTTATTAGTGCACAGTCTCCAGGGACCTCTGTGGTGATTGAATCTCTGGTCACGACGAGCACAATTTAGATCATTCTGACATGTCACTTTCTGCACACTGCAACGTATGCCTTTCTGCTAGCCAATACAAGCAAGCCTATCTATAAAAGATACTTGCTATTTGGGTCAATGATAACCATAATAGAGAGGTACATTTTTTGCTATGCCCCACCCGTTTCTGGCTAAGCTCCATCCATATCTATCTAAGCTCCACCCAATTCTAACTAAGCTACACCCATTTCTAGCTACGTTCCACCCATTTTTAGCTAAGCTACACCCATTTCTAGTTAAGCTCCACAAATGTCTATCTAAGCTACACCAATTTTTAGTTAGCTACTTGTATTAGAATCGATTTGAATCTTCAAAACGTCAATTCCCAGAATCTAAATATCAAGGTAAGCTAAGCTGTTCGATATTGTTTAATCTATTATTTAAACTAACTTGACTGGGTGCTGTTGCATGCACACACTTACATGCTCTCACACACTTACATGCTTTCACACACTTACATGCTTTCACACACGCACACACGCATGCACGCACGCACACGCACGCACGCACGCACGCACGCACGCACGCACGCACGCACGCACGCAAGCACGCACCCACGTACACACCCGCACGCACGCACGCACTCAGGCGCACGCACGCACGGACGCACGGACGCACGGACGCACAGAGACACACACACACACACACACACACACACACACACACACACACACACTCACACACACACACACACACACACACACACACACACACACACACACACACACACACACACACACACACACATACACACACACACACACACGTACGCGTGCAAGCACGTACCCACGCACATACGCACGAACGTACGCACTCACGCACACACGTCCCACTTAAAGGCCATATTAGGGAAATGTTCATTATAAAGAGGTTCCTAAAATAGCCTGTGAATGCTGGTCTGTATATAGAATTATAATCGGGCAGCACCAGCCAGCTGACATAGCAGGATTGCCAATCAGGATATCACATGCAAAAACGACCATACACAGGCATACTGATAGCCATCGACATAAATGGTTGACGCGTCCAAGCATTCTGAGCACTGCCAGACACTCCCCTATTGGTGTGCACCCCTGTCAACCAAACTCAACAACTGACCAAGAATTTCTCCCTCACGGCCGTGCCAGAATCAATGGCTGCCACAATGCTATCTTACACTCCGATCGATCTACAGGTACACACAGTCTTTACATATATTCATACGCCTATGACGCCAAGATTATTTTCTAATTTCTAAGGCTATGTTCTCACTAGAGACTTAACCAAGAATAACGCCATACTTCAGTATGGCGTTATTCCTAGTTAATTCTCTGTCTCTGGTGAGAACAGGGCCTTAGACAGGAATGCGATAAGTAAAATGTAATGCTACGAGGCCTTGGTTTAGAGCGGCTGCTAGGCCACCTTGGAGAACCACCAATGTCGATCTCACAAACTACTTATCACAGCAAATGATCAGCATTTAGTGACCACCTGTCTTAAGTAACCATAGTTTGTCATCAATTGACTAACATTAAATGACCACCTGTCTTAGGTGACCACATGTCTCAAGTGACCATATGTCTTACGTGTCCACCCGTCTTAACTGACTGCATGTCTTAAGTGACCACATATCTTACGTAACAACCTATCTTAATTGACCACATATATTAAGTGACCTCCTGTCTTAAGTGACTACCTGTCTTAGGTGACCCTTCTTTGTCATAAAGTGCAGTGTCCATCATAAACAATTTCAACTAACACTGAAGGTAGTGCGTGGTGTTGATGTTGGCCTGATATTTCAACATTGAAACAACTTTCAGGTGATAATTATAATACTATGTATTTAAGCGAATCAAATAGATTAATTATCAGCAATATTTCTGCAGAAATAAATGTATCAAAGCATTCACTACATAGGTATTCAAAGAAAAACACGCTCTAGCGTAAGCAGGGCGAGAGCGGGGGAGAAAGATGACACCTTCACGCTGGTCTCCTCCGTAAGTACCAACTTTGTTGGGAAACTAAGCCATCAAGGATTGCGGGCTGACATCCGCATACAGAGGCAACTCTGATTATGTCTACCCTTCTTCAAACAAGGAGTTGTGCTCGATATCCACGGAAGACACAATCTTCCCAGGAGTTTACCATAGCTACGTGGAATGTACGTGGTCTGAGTACAACATCAAAGAGGCATACCTTATATACAGCCTATGAACACTATAACATCGATATTGCATGCATTCAAGAGACTAAAGCAGCTAAACACTCAGAGCAGCAACTACAGACAGGTCATAAGCTAGTGCTCATGGAGCAAAAACAGGCCACATACCGGGGCTTAGGCTTCATAATCGGACCAAGGGTATTGGATCATGCCATTAGTTTAGGATACGTCAGTGATCGTGTTGCATTCATCGACCTGGCTATACCTACTTGAAAACACACCACCACTACGTGTCGAATTGTCAACGCATATGGCCCAAGTACCGAAAAAGCCAAAGAGAATCCAGCAATATTAGATTCCTTCTATGCAGAACAGAGCTCAGCTCCGTCATTACAATCCCAGCTAGATGACAACTGTTCGCGTGTGGAGATTTCAACTCCAAGCTGGGTAAACTCGGAATTGCCGACAAACGTTCAGGACTTTGCTTATGCATGAGATCCTATGGAGAGGGCACACGCAACATCAATGGAGATGCACTGGTGGCATTACTTAGTTCCAATGACCTATTTGTCACAAATACAGCTTTCAAACAACCATGCCATCACCGGACAACATGGACTGGACACATTACTGATCGCAAAGCCCCAAAAGGTTCTAAGGCTACAACAACCGTCTTCAACCAAATAGACGTCATACTATGCAAGACAGAAGCAAAACCCTTGCTCCGGAACGCTCGTTCGAAAGGGGGCACAGGCCTCAATTCTGACCATAAGCTAGTCATTACACGCCTTCAGATGATCGATCTCTACCTAATATATAAACACCATGGCAGGCAGGAGGGTAGAGTCACCTACAACCTACTCAAGCTCATCAGCGACACAGACACTCAAATGTCATACAAAAAAGCCCTCTGGGAGCAAATAGTTAACATCGATGTCAGCTCCGATCCAAACGGAGCCCTATCCAAAATACTGAAATCTATGGAATCATCCGCTACCATGTTCTTAAAAACACCCAAACTAGGTATACTGACGACCCTCTAGTAGTAAAACTGTCAGCAGAGTAGAAAGCGGTACGGCTGCACATCTATCAAAGTAGCCAAAGTGAAGACTGCACCAAACTACGGTGGGAGCGCAATATTATTCTGCGCCTCATTAGCGAATGCTTAAAAGATCTTCCTATTCAACAGGCAGACTCCATGGCAAATGAAATCACTGTCACGGATGACTGTCACAAAATGTTTCGGGCAGCCGAGCACTGAGAGTTACTGACTACACACCACCACTTATGTACACAACTCTGAAGGACACTTTATCGGGACTGACCAGGGAAAAGCCGAGGCGATCCGGGAATGGTTCAAGGAACAGTTCACTGAGAATGATGATGAGTCCTTGCACCAGTTCTCAGGAGAACCCAGGCCATTACTAACACCAATTAAAACAGCACAAGTTGAGAAGGCACTTAAAGCCCTGAAAAATGGACGTGCATCTGGGCCTGATGGCATGGCAATGAACTATTCAAATATGCAAGTGACATTATCTCAAAACCGATCAGGCACCTAATCAATTCAGCTTTTATGCACCACCTTCCCATCGACGCTGCAGGCCAAGGCACCATTATCGCACTACCCAAGCCCAAGAAGCCACCTTGGCTCCCAGCCACTCTGCAGCCCATTGTGTTCCTCAACACAATACGGAAAATCTTATCCAACGTTACTCTTTGCCGCATCCAAGACAAGATCGATTACTTCACCGGATCATGTCAAAGTGGCTTCGCACGTGGACGCAGCTGCGCAGACATTGTATGGCTCAACGCATGCTTGTGTCGGTAGTCATGTCCAAACACGGGGACTTCCACAAAATGGGTATTGACATGCCACGAGCCTTCGACACAATTACACACTCAAAGTTCCTAGATGTATTGCGCCAGGCCAGTTGCAATGAAGATGAGCGGGGAGACTACTGCTCACAGACACCAAGCTGAGAGTACGAGTCAGGTCAGTGAAGTCTGCAGAGTTTGAGACATCAATTTGCTCCCCACAGGAAGATGGTATATCTCCGGTGCTTTTCACCTGCTACCTTGCTGCCGCATTGAAATCTGAGCGGGAAAGTTCCACAAGACCAAACTCCCCAGTGTCAATACTGGGCATGCCGCTAGAGATGGAATATGCCGACGATGTGGACTTCATAGACGAGGAAAAGAAACCCCTTGACGAACTTCTCCAAATAGCTACAAATAGCTACAAGCAAAGTAAAAATTGAGAATCTCTTTATGAATGAATCCAAAACAGAGTTCATCCACATACACCTATCGACAACGCATGAAACTATAGAAAATGACGACCCACGCGGCGTAACCATGGAGGAAAAGTAAAATCCTGGGCTCACTGCTTTGCCGTACTGCGGACATTTCCGCACGCTGCGTCATGGGGAACATAGCTTTCCAGTCCATTTGGAAGCTATGGATACGTATATCAAAGATGCCCTTGATAAAGAGGCTACGTTTATACAATGCAACTTGCGTATCCTTGATGTTGTATAACTGTAACAGCTGGGCAGCTCCAAAGGCAGCTCTAGACAAACTCGATGCCTGCCACCGCAAACACCTACGCACCATCACTGGACACCGATGGCCAGACAGCATAATTTCCAACGATGCACTATACACGATGCGTAACATTTCGCCGCTGTCTGTAAAAGTGGCCCAGCAAAGATGGTCCATGTTTGGCCATGTGCTAATGATGCCAGAAGAGACACTAGCACAGGGAGCCTTGGAATTCGCCCTACTCTGAGCCAGCAAATACAAAGCCAGGAGAGGACGTCATTGCATAAATCTGCCAAGCGTGCTACGAGGTGACCTCAAGAAAGAGGGACTCTGTACACTTAAGTCAAGAATGGACCTGAGGAAGTTAAGGATTTGGGCTGAGGACAAGACACAGTGGGCAAAAGTGAAGAAGGACTGATTGCAGGTGTAGGATGTTTCTACTATTACAGACGCAGAATACAGTAATCATACAGGCCATGCGATGTTGACCATTCAGTCAACTTGATTTTCTTGATAAAACAAACATGTGCACGACGCGAGGAACAGTACCTATAAAATAAACAGAACCATGTTTTGCAGGAGTGAAAATGTACAATCAACAATGGTAAGATTAACGGCAACAATGATAGTGATAAATTATACCCATTATGATGATAATTATCATATGTGCCTGACTTCATTCGTAAGACTGAGTAATATATAGACATATACACACATATAAAACCAATAAGCATGATAACAGGACAATGCAAGCCATGGAACAACGCAACACGCAGAGAAACGCACACCGCAACGTGCAGAGAAACGCACACTCAAACGTGGAGAGAGATACGCACCGGGAATCTGGGATGTTATCTCGAAACCGGATCCTACACCACTTTATCGCCCAGCGCCTGTAGAGGTGTTAACATTGCTATGTTTATGACAATAACTGGAGATATTAGCGTGAACGTGGGATCAGCTTAAGCCACACCCTCTCGCGCCAATCGATACTGTTATTGTTGAATATGAAAATTTGACACGGATCTAGCAACACCACAGATGACCGTGTTGAACGCACACATTATGACCGCGTATTCGTACGCCATTTCCTAGTGGATGGCGCTAGCACGTGCCGTGCACGTGATAAGTTCATTGTTCTCACAGACGCCATGTATTCAACATCGAATGTATCTATGCTGGGATGAATCTCTCATTTGATCAATACCAAATGTTAAAACAGACAACAGATACCTTTGACGTTGCCGCATGTTTGCTATTTTATTTCTATTTTGCTAACAATGGCTGCTTCTACCGTATCAAACTTAGAGACCTAAAGACAATTTTTATCTTATTAAACTTGATGCAACTTAATACACATTTGTTTTATCGAAATTAACACAACTTAATTTAATAAATATTCTTATCTTTAAAGGATACCTAACATCATCTCTCGATAGCTAGTCAGATGATCTAATATGCCACTCATAAACTATGCAGGTAATAGTAAGCTTGTTATCATGCCGCTAAAGAAAGATATTCAGGCTTTAATAGCTAAATGTTGCGACATTTCTACAGCCTATGCTGGCTGTCATTATTTACTTTTCAGCCAATCAGAAAAAACCTAGCGTGCCCACCTCTGTATATACTTTCAATCATAGAGGTGCCAGCTATGGCTTGGCAATTTTAGATAAAAGCAATTATACGTGTAAGCTGTTGAATATTTTGAAATAAATTTGCCTTGAAGTTGTTGCCGTCATAGGCAGCAACAACTTCCAGTCAAATTAATTTCAAAATATTCAACGGGATAAGTATTACATGGTAAAGAATGCAGTGCATTAGCACTTGCATACCATCACACACTATCGCTTGAGGAGACAAAATGGCGGTGATCAATGTTCGCCATTTACGCGATATTACAAAGCGGATAATTGTGATAGAGATAAGGAAATGTGACCGGATATACATGATATGGACACTCTAGACCATAATCTATCAGTACAATACAACATCTGAGATGAGATTAGCATCCCTTTAGAAGATCCTACTATATAGTCTCAACACAATAATCACAAGATAACTTTTGTAGCCAAAAGCCAAAAATGTAAGTCTATTACTACAAAAAGAAGAGAAGCGGGCAAACGAGACCCGGTGCTAACTGTCACCAGGCCGGATCAGAATCTACCTGCATCTCTCCGCATCTATCCACATTAGCATCAAAATTCTAACTTATATAACAAAATTCCATGCGAAGATAAAAGAATCCGTTTACCAGGCTTCTGTTGTCCATCTCCGCATAATAGTTCGCCGGAATAAGTTGTAACCTTGTCAATTTCATTTTATCGTGATCAGAATATATCCTGCTAATGCAGTTTAGGGGCTGATGGTGGGCCGATACTGGGCCGATACTGAAAGTATCGTCACGATATCGGCCCAGCATCGGCCCAGTAAGCGGCGTTATCTGGGTATGGCCATACTATTGAGCAGTTCTTTTCTCTGCTGAGCGCTGAACCCGGATCAAACGAGGCTTGCAATCATAACAATTAATTTTTCGAATCAGAACTAACATAATTTCCCTCGCAAGATCAGTCACCACATTCATCCTGGAATTATCTGCATAGCTGAATAACATATTTACTGAACAAACATTCAAACCATCAACTTATATTTTCAGGTCAAATATACCCAAAATAACAATTATTTATTAACCTACAATCTCCTATCTAGAAATGCATTCATACCCAAAATCTCTCGCCTTCTTAATGTAATAACAATAATTTAGTCATAAGGTCGCAACTCACAAAGGAGGTTAACAGGTGTTTTCTAGTTGGAAATCGTAGCAATATAGTCCCATCACATCTAACGTATAGGAATCTTATTTCTAACCAGAAGTACCATTGCTGTAGGGCAGATTTTCATCAAAGGAATCACTACTAGCTGACCATTAGTGGGACCTATTCTTCTAAACTGGCCATACCATAATCTAGTACAACAGCAAACTGAAATTAGCATTCACATGCACTTGACAGAATACAGAGGAATACGGAGGGAGTGGGGACAGAGGAAAGGAGCATGTGTAATCTCATCCCCGATTTAATCACTATTTATAATTACACCGCTAATTAGCTTTTGGTTTACAGTCCATGAAACTATTATCCTCATATATACTGTAGCTACCAAACTCTGCCCGGGAGTCGTAATACGATTCCATAGGCGGGTCCGTGTCTGTGTCAAGGTCAATTCTACGCATTTTAATGCGCATGATCCCAATTCAAAACCGAAAAAAGGGAGGGAATCTCGTGAGGGTAATCCGTGCAAATGACGCCAGTCAGGTGTTTTCTGCACGATTTTCAACAAGTAATTGAGTATTCATCCGTCCGCCAGCCTGTCCGTCTGTCTAGGATTCAGTCTTGTCGCCCGCTAATCCATCCGTCCGCCTGTCCGTCCACCCGTTTCGTTCGTTCGTTCGTTCGTTCGTTCGTTCGTTCGTTCGTTCGTTCGTTTATACGAAAAAACACCGAAATCTAAATGTCTCAGCACTGAAGATGTGTAAAGGTTTCTTGAACTTGTTCGACAGAACATTTGCGTGGACGCAACACGCCTATGGAATCAAAGCAACGCCAATTAACAGCCAAACTTCTTGCCACACACGTGACAGCTGCAATCTAATGCGATCATAATTAATTTTCTGCCTCTATCTGTAACTATTTTACGATTCCTCGGATGAAGATATTCTGATTTGTGCGTGCGTGCGTACGTGCGTGCGTGCGTGCGTGCGTGCGTGAGTGCGTGCGTGCGCGTGCGTGCGTGTGGGGGTTGACAGAAGTTGGGGGTATTTAGCCACCGGAATCAAGATGATGTGGATGGATAAGGCAGACGGGTTGGGGTTAGGAGTATCTATTAAATTCAAGATAGAATAATGTTTTCAATGGCATTTTGGAATCATTTGCATTTGAAAGGTCCGTGGCCAGCAATGACCGGTGATACTATACAACGTCCAAAAACGGCGGCCTGGTCTACAAACAACACGTAATGGACCTTTCCAGTTTTAGCGCTGACCCATCCACCGCTAGCTAAGCTCCACCCACACCCCGATCGTGTTGGGATCGATCGATCACCGCCATTTCTGAATCTCAATTTCCAGAAAATTATGCAGGTAAGCTGTTGAATATTTTGAAACAACGCCCATTCAAATTAGTCTGAAAATATTCGACAGAATGCTTATTAAATAGTAAAGATATGCAATTCGTACAACGTCTTGGACTATTAAGCGTTTAAGACGGACTAAATTGAGTCATTCATCACGTATGATTATGACGTCATCCTACATGTAACGTTGATTATGACGTCATATGATGGATAGATAAAGGTCAATTTCCTTCCATTCTTTAAATCCAACTCTCAAGAAACATGGCGAACTGAAATAACTTTACTTTAACCTTTGCATAGTGAAGCCGGCCAAAACCACCATTTGTGGTGGTCGCGACGAATGCCCATTTGCAGGTCAAGGATAAATCATTTTTGAAAATGTATCACTGTAATCACTGGCTGGACAACCGAGCCAATCCTGTGATACATTTTCAGAAATGGTCTACTCTTGGACTGCAAATAGATATTCAATAACTACACTCTTATATTTTCTTGAGCAAATTTAGTCATTAAAGGGTTAATATCTCTGAGCAAGTAAGTCAATATTGTTAAACTACTAGGGCCTACTTGTGACATATCAGCTAGTCTGCGCAGTTCGACGTTTCGCCCCCCCCCCCCCCAAGGTCTCAAGACACTAAGTCTATCGTATGTGTAGGCATTGCATTTTTGTGCAAATATATATTGCAGAAAAATGCAATGCCTACACATACGATAGAATTAGTGTCTTGAGACCTTGGGGTGGTGGGGGGGGGGGGGGGTGGGGGTGTGTGCGAAACGTCGAACTGCGCAGACTAGCTGATATGTCACAAGCCATTTTGAGTCATCACAGTCATCGGTACACTGGTTAACACCAAGAATAAACGAGTGCAGCACAGCTCATAAATAATCAAACTTGTTTCCAAAACGATATTCTTTTCAATATTTATGAACATAAATGGATTGGAAGACATTTCTGCTTTGGGGTGCGATGTCGTCTCATCCAATGGACCTTTCCAGTTTATCCATCAATCATATGAGGTCATAATCAAGTACGTGACGTATAGGTTGCCGTCATACTCTATTATGGCATGAATGACGTCGATACGTATGCCACGAATGCATAATTGGTGAGGGATTGAGGGTTGTTGTGGAATTGTATGACTTGTTTTTCAATATTTTGGAACAAATTTGACTGGGCACAGTTGCTGCCACAGGCAGCAAAAACACCCAGTCAAATTGGCATCTTACCTATATAGTTTTCTGGAATTCTATCCCAATGCGAGCGAGGTGTCGAGCGAGGTGTCGAGCGAGGTGTCGGTGGAGCTTAGCTAGAACTGGAACGTAACGGTCCATTATGCTCAAAGTATTCAACTGCACGTTTATTTTATATTTGAAACATTCTAAGTTCTTTCTGAACAGGACTGTACATATTTCTGAGGTGTACTTGGGAAGACACCAGCTATGCCTCTATTCTGACGTAATACATACCCATAAGCTGTTATGAAATTTAAGCAGTTGAAGTGGACGGAAGATCAATGAGGATGTTCACCTCGCGTAATACTTTACACAAGATTTGATTAACGTTTCGTTCATAATCTTATCTGATCAAAAGGCAAAATATTGTGGATGTATAAGCGCCCATGGCAAGGTGATCCTTTCTTATCGCGTGTATCGATTATCGCAATAAATAACTTTGCACCAAGACCACAGTTTTCACAATGTCTCATTTTTAGCTGCCCGTAGCAGCTCAATAAACCGGCGTGCCCTTAGTCTGTCGGTCGGTTGGTCAGCCGGTCTGTCGGTCGTTCGCTCGTTCGTTCGTTTGTTCGGTCGGTCGGTCGGTCGATCGGTCAGTTGCCTGTTCAGCTGGTGAGTCGGTCAGTCAATGGATCGATCAGTCGGTCGGTCAGTTGGTCGCCCGACCGGCTGGTTCATTCAGCTAGTCAGTCAATCAGTCAATCAGTCAATCAGTTAGCCAGCCAGCCAGCCTAGCAGGTGACCCAGCCAGCCAGACAGACAGCCAGCCATCCAGCCGGGTAGTAAATCACGAATACTTATTTTAAGCTGAACCTAACAACTATCGATACGATTTGGCTCAAATTTTATCCCAACGAAGGAATTTGCCGTGTAGATGTCGTCTGCAAACCGGATGGGATCTGGATTAAATCCCTTTCTAGTTGTCTTGTGATTGACACCCTGGTATTTCGATGGTTACTGCACTAAACAAATCTCTACGCGCAGACCTTTTTGCTCAAGACGACCATAGCATGTTGTCCCGCTATAATAGTCAATAAAACCGTGGGTTCATTCATTTTGCAATGAATGTCGCTGATATAGATCGCAGCATCTGCCATCAACATGTTGTCTCAACATGAGCATTGCGCCATAGGTAAGTGAGAACTTGATAACAACGCAAGTTGACAATGGAGGAATCAAGTTTTAGCTATGGTTTGCCCATTTCTAGCTAGGCTCCACCCACACGTCGCCCGTGTTGTGATGGATCGACCCCTGAAATACTTGACTATCAATTTCCAGAATACTATACAGGTAAGCTGTTGAATATTTTGAAATTAATTTGACTTGGAAAGGTTCATTGTAGGCCGACCAAAGAGTCACCATCTGTTGCTGTCCAGCATCATCACTTTAACAAGACATTCGTGTTGAACTGAACTCTTGGTGACATTTCAATCAAGGGATTGTTATACAATGTTATCTCATACATCGCCGGTGCCTCTGATAACCGACTTGAATTTTGAATCACATCTATTCTTTTCCTATTTAGTTAACCTGCCACCAACCGAGTTGAGGTGACAACTTCTGCTTAATACAATTCGGGTATAGCCAAGAAAACGATGTTTCGAACTCCTTTAGGTCTATGTAGCGGCTATTATGAAATACAATATGCCAGCCTTTCAATTACTTTTATAATGACATCTTAATCCTTGTATCCAAAAACCTAGGTTTAGTCACGGGAATCATGTATATAACGTGGATAGTAGATGAGATAATGAGGAAAATAGCTCTAGCTGGCAGCCATCTTGAAATCCAAGGTGGACGACGTTCTACTGAGCTTATAACTTAGGCAAGGCGACTTAGAATCGTACCCACAGCTTACTAAGCGTGAAACCGACAAAGATAGTTTCAGAGTGGCGAACATTTTGAAAACCAAGATGACGGCCGTTATGTTTAATGGCAAAAATGGCAAACATTTAGAGTGGGTTAAGCCTTATTTGGCAAAAATCTGTTGAACAATTCCACAAGCTTAATATTTGTGGTAAATTTGTAATATTAGTCTTATTTATTTTGGCCTAAAGTGGACACTGACCAAAGCAAAAGAATGATATTTTCTTGACCACTAACGCTTTGATGTTGAAGCCGGGTGAATAGCCATGTGCAGGCCAAGAGAACACTTATAAAAACAAAATCCAGTATTAAATTTACCCAAGATATTTTTTTCCTGGCTTGCAAAAAAGTATAACTTTCTTGAAACATCTTGTTCATTAGAGGGTTAATTAATAAGAACATCATTGTGAGCTCTTTGAATCGGTATTGAGACAAAAGCGGTTATGAACATACCATCTTTGTACTGTATGATTCATCTAACCGCCACGTATGGAGTGGGTGTTCAGGCTACCAGCTATGCCCTCAGTCCTGTCCAATCTAGTTTCACCAGAAACATATCGCCGTCTGTACGTCTACTTCCATAAGCGTCAGCTTTTCCGGCAAGCTTCAGATGGCATCGTGGAGGCACACACTGCAGGGCTGACATTTGACCAACCTTTGAGCAAAAATATAGGTGTCCACAGTTTGGCGGTTTTACGGTAGGCTTATGTCTTAGCAAACCCACATCAGTCTTCCTAATTATTTATCGTCTGGAAAACATGACATTCTGAAGTACACGTAAGATTACTGATAATGTTCTTGCGTCTTCATATTTCTATTACCGCGAGGACAGAGTTGTACTCATCGCATTGTGCCGTGAAAATGTCATCCGTCATCCGCATTATTCACAAAGAATCCTATATATTGCCAAAATCCGTCAAAAGAATCGAAAATAGTCAGACAACTATACATACATATTTGATCAAAATGCTGTTTCCTTCAAAATCTTAAACTGCTGGCTTGCTCGGCTGTCAAATATGATGGATGAATTTAGGATTTACATAATGCAAATGATATTGGGGAGACAATTGTGACTGAATATCGTTAAGTCGCTTGACAATATCAGCGTATATTGAATGCACATATAGTCTTGGTATTTACATATCTATATGTTTTGCGCACGCTGCATTTGTGTGCGTGCGTGCGTGCGTGCGTGCGTGCGTGCATATAGGTATGACACTCTTACACCCAGGCACGCACGCACGCACGCACACACGCAAGCAGGCATGCATGCAGACACGCACATACGCGCACACAAACTTATGATTCACGCACACACACACACGCACGCACGCACGCACGCACGCACGCACGTACGCACGCACGCACGCACGCACGCACGCACGCGCGCACACACGCACGCACACACACGCACACACGCACGCAAATAAGCTAACACGCACGCACGCCCGCACGCACCTCCGCACGCACGTCCGCACGCACGCGCGCACGTACTGTAGCCTGGTCATATGTTCATCCAAGCCATGGGCTTCAAGCATTCCAGCAGCTGATTACAATAAAACTACGTTTCGTGGACATATCATCAATAAAGGGATTTGCCACTCAAGTATATGAGGTCATAATCAATTACGTAAACCAAGCAATGCAACAATATTCCAGGAGAAAACATCAAATTGCAATTAATCTTCTTTAAACATTTTTGGTGGCGGCTCCCATAGAGATTTAAAAATTTTATTTTGGTGGAGGCCCCTGAAAAACTACCCAGCCTGCCAAGCCCTAAATCCGGCCCTGAAAACATGTGTGGTGGAATTTGATAACCCGTAGGCGGCGATTCACGCGATGACCTTATACTGTGACTTTTCTGGGGTGTTAAAATCGAAGAATCTACCTGCATCTTTTATATGGATAAAGGTGGTGAAAATTTCCTAAAGTTTTAAAATTGATAAAATGGGGGTAAGATAGTTTATTTATGGTGATTTTTTAAATTATGGATATCTACTTTTTGTTTGGGATCTCCTTTAGCGCGACATAGGCATACCATTTTGCAGGTGTATCCCCTGACCTAGAAATGATGTGCGATTTGTCCACATCAACCATATAGGTATGACACCCTTACAATAATTTGGCGTTTATAAGGGCGACAAGAATCAAAACCTCAATTCGTGTCTGTGTTGGGGGTCATGGTAACTAGTGGCTCCATACAAGTCCATGTGTTGCACTGCTTATATTTCGGCATTATCTTAGCAGACGCCGTCCCCCGATATTACCTATCTAATGTCATGGCATATAATGGGATTCTTGCATTTGAGGTTTTAGCTCACACGAAAAATCAACAATGATTAGCATTGTTTGAAGCTAGTGTGGCTGGAAACTGTTGTCTGTCGAGTTAAATTTTCTTCGAATTATTCAACATCTTATCATTATACGTGTATCCAGTCTTAGCTATGCCACGCACATCACTCGCTAAGCTACAGCCACGTCGTTCCCGTGTTGGGATCAATCGATTCCCGAAATATCTGAATCCCAATTTCTAGAAAACTATACGGTAAGTATGCTGTTGACAAATTTAAAACTAATTTGAATGGGTGCTGGCAGTAACAGCAGCCATTCAAATATGATTCAACATACTGTTTATTAAATAGTACAGATAGACAATTCATAAAGCTTGACGAATTATTAAGAGCCTAAGCCAGACTAAATTGCATCATTTATGACGTAATTGATTATGACGCCAGACTACATATGACGTAGATTATTATGACGTCATATGATTGATCGAGAAGCTGGATTTCTCCATTGGTTCAAAGATGTTTCCCAGGACACACCACTGTACATGCTTCATTGCGAGTTTTATGTGTAATTCAGAAAATAATGGCCCTCGCGTCGCACATATCGCGAATTTTATTTCCCAATTATCTAGTAATTCTCTCCTCAAATAACTGGACGTTGATTGCATATAAAATCGAGGAGCTGACACGAGCCTAACAAATTCTGGGAAGGGAAATTAGACTGCATCGAGTCTAGGTAAATTGCCCAGCGAATTTCCCATTATGGCCACGCCTATTTCAAACTACCATCTCAATGAAGGCAACAGCATAGGATGGGATGGGCTGGGGTTGTGGAATGGAATGGTAGAAAATATTTGCTTTCATTAAATTGAGGTACACAATTTACACCCATAGAATTATCCAATTTTAACAATTATATTTTCAAGCACATGGGGTGAATGTGGGCCGTTAGAAACCAGCATACTGGAAAATGTTAAATAGTTTGAAGCTAATTTGACTGGAAACTGTTGCTGTCATAGGTTAGTAAATATCAGTATCGGCTGTTGCTAAAGATTAGTACCGGTTAGATAGAAGAGCCAGCTGTCAGATGACGAACAGCACTATGGGTACTAGAGGGAATACAAATGTGATACTTTCTAGCGGACTTGATTGGTTTATGTAACGGCAGCAATCAGGGAGTCTCTTTGTAATTTATAAAACACATGGCTGGAATGCAAACCATAATATAACAGCGCCATTGTCCATGTTCAAGTCATTTGTGTAAATATTCATCACTCTCGTATATCGTCACGATATTTGCCTTGTCGGTCATCATTACCATATTCTGAGACACATCGTCCGCAGCAGCTACATTAACAACAACAAGAAGAAGAAGAAGAAGAACAACAGCAACAACAACAACAACACCAGCAAGAGCACCACCACCGCCACCACCACAACAACAAGGACAACATCAACATCAACATCAACATCAACATCAACAAGAGCAAGAACAACAACATGGGTTGATCATCAAATGATCCCGAAACATCTACAGGCCGTTTCCAGTTTTAGCCATACCCCACCAATCTCTAGCTAAGCTCCACCCACACCTCGCTCGTGTTGGGATCGATCGATCCCTGAACACCATGAGTTTCAATTTCCAGAAAACCATGCAGATAAGCAGTTGACTATTTTGAAAGTAATTTCTCGGGGCGCTGTTGCTGCCTATGGCTATGGGAGAAAAATCACCCAGTCAAATGATTTTCAAAATATTCAACATAATGTTTATTAAATAGTAATGTTTACAATTCGTATAACAACGCATAGCCAGTCACCACTTATGCGTTCGTGGCGCATTTCTCTACGCCATTCATGGCGTCATTGATTATGACGTCATCCTACACGCCCCGTAGATAATTATGACCTCATTTGAGGACCTCACTAGGTTTGATCGCTTGGCCTCCACGACAAGATGTAGCGTGGGATGGAAAGCAAAGATTGTTGTTTGGAAAACAGGCCACTCTCAGGAATAGACACTCAGCTCAAACCAATCTAGAAATAGAGGCTTGCCTTCTTCGAGAATCGAAGGAGATCTCGCGAGATACGAATGAGTTCAAACCTGAAATGTTTTATTTGGACACGCCTATTTGAAGTATGGCGGTATAAGCTCTTTTGATGAAATTACACACTGGCTGTTTGGCAAAAGTGAAACGACGACCTCCACTATTGCACAGGCTGAGTTGTGCAGGTAGCACATCTAGATCTGGTAAATGAGACCCTTGTCGTAAACATATCCAGATTAATTCATGAATCCATTGCCTCACTCAATCATGTGACGGGTCATAATCAAGTTTGCGATATGTATGCTGACGCCATAATCATGACATCATGAATGATTCCGTTACGCCCGTCATTAACGCTTAATAGTCCGACACGTACGAATTGTATGTTTTTGCTATTTAAGAAATATGTTGTTGAATATTTTGAAACTAATTTGACAGGGCGCTATTGCTGCCATAGGCACCCAGTCAAATTAGTTTCAAAATATTCAACAACTTACCTGTATAGTTTTCTGGAAATCGATAGTCATGGAGTTCAGAGAGCGGTCGATCCCAACACGATCGACTTATGGTTGGAGCTTAGATTGAGATGGGCGGGGCATAGATACAATTTGAAAGGTCCATTGCATTGATAACATGGTTTTGGACCGGGTTGAAAATCCAATTTCTCAGTCAATTATGTGACATCATAATCAAAAACGCCACATGCAGGCTGACGCCATTATCAATTGCGTCATAAATGGGATAACTGACACCGTCATAAAAGCTTAATAGTCCGTCAGCTTGTGCGAATTGTATGTCTTTACTATTTAATAAAGTTTATGTTGAATATTTTGAAATTAATTTGATTTGGTGCTGTTGTTGCCATACATTTAAGGAGTGCAGGGATTGATCGATCCCAACACGTGCAATGTATGGGGGATCATAGCTACACATGGGCTGGCATAGCTGCAACTGGATTCCACAATTGGGACTTATAATGTAGGTTTTGTCTCTCCAGTGCTCAGAGAGGGCATCTTGTTGAGGGTAGGGCAATCATAGCTATCCCATAATCGCCGATTTAGTCATCAATTCGTTTTAAAAGCGAACTCGAGTACGTCTGTAAGCCAAATTACTGGTCACACATGATATATATCCTTGATACTTGATTAGATCTACTCAGAGTAATGGGTGAGCAAATCGACATTGCATTAGCGTGTTTGTTGATTGCATTCTTGTCATCTTGGTCGCAATCGTTAATGTGCCGGTGTTCGGATCATGTTTGCGTTGTGCATATTGTTCATAATGAAAAAAACTTTGCCAGTACGGCAACAACAGCATAGAAAAAAAGTTAGCATTGACGCCAAATCACATTTATCATCAGCTATGTAGTTGTTATCATCATCATCGCCGTTGTCGCAGCGAAGAATGGAACACACCGTGAATGTAGCTTACCGTGAATATCATTTGCTCTGGAGACCCCATAGCTTCCAGAAATATGCGCTAGACGGACTATTGACAGCATGCATCACTGTGAGTGGAGTTACGCTTTTCAAGATAACTGCATGAAGCAAGCTGACAAACCAAAGGTAGAATAGGCTGTGCTGTGGGACGATCAAGATCACTGCGATTACTAAAGGGAATACAAATGCTATGCTCTTTAACTGACTTGATTGGTTTAAGTAGCAGAAGCAGTGCATTTGTCTCTATAACAATACATCTTTCTTCAACTGGATCGGTCTTACTTGTAAATTAAATTGCAGCAGGCATCTCTACATAAGTTGCAAAGCATGGTTGGAATATAAATAAACCTACAATTCTTTTGGAGAGGTTCAATCCTTTGAATATATGCTAATCACTGCCATCATCATCATCTTTGCAATGGTGATAGTCAGTAGAAAGGCGACGGGATGAGCGGCGGTTCTGATTGGCGGATGGAGTGATGGCATCATCAATATTTGAATTAGGCCACACCCACGTTTTTCCCGCCAAAATGCTCGAATCTGATTGGTCGAGAGCTAGGTCTATTGTTCTCCCTCGACTAGCCACAAGAAATTAAAATAAAATAAAGACAATCGATTTTGAATTATCATAGTCCGTTATCGATTTGATCAATCAATCATCGATCACAGGTAATCGGTCGAAAGCATTAATATTTATATATACAGTGCCAGTCCAAAGTTTGAGTAAACCAGCTGAAATAAAGGTTTTACAGTAGTTCTAGATTGTTTACTCCTCATGAGTTCCTCTAAATATCCCATAATTACAAATAAATATGTTGAACAAGCAAACAGCATGAAATATCTAAGAAGTATCCAATCAACTTGAAATTATTCTCTAAATATTTATTGCTTGAAATATCCACTTTCTGCTTCGCAAAGCAATGGGATAATAGTATTAAACGTGAGTTTAAATGTCTGAAATGTGTATAATGCATTGTTCAATCACAGGAAAAGTGTAACAGTTTGTTTTGTCGAAGTCCTCTGAGTTCACTGGAGTGTGACTATCCCTAATTTGTCAGTTTGTTGCATGAGCAGGTGTGAGATCATGAGCAGTATAAAAGAAGATAGCAACTACACACAGTAGTCATTCCTAAATATAAGAGTGTTGTAAAATGGCAAAAACAGCTCAGTTACTTAAAGAAAAAATACTCTGAGAAATGAGGGTCAATCGTTGAGAAAAATTGCAAGAACCTTGCAAGTGTCGATGACCGCAGTGGCCAAGACTGTAAAACGGTTTGAAGAGACGGGCTCTATTGAGGACAGAAAGAAGCCAGACAGACCCAAGGTGACCTCAGGATCAGAGAACAAGATTATACAAGTAACAAGTCTGCACACCAGGCAATTAACCCACAAACAAGCCCAGCTAAATGCTACCAGAATAACATATGTTTCGACATCAACAGTTCAGAGGAGGTTACGTGATGCTGGCCTACACTGAAGAATTGCAGCAAAGAAACCACTGTTAAGAGTGATGAATAAGACGAAAAGACTTGCTGGACCAGACAATACAGAAACTGAACATCTCATGAGTGGAGGTCAGTCGTATGGACTGACGGGTCCACATTTGAAATATTTGGTTCCAACTGCAGAGTGTTTGCAAGACATGGGAAGGGTGAAGGGATGATTTCTGCTTGTGTGATTCCCACAGTAAAACATGGAGGAGGCAGTGTCATTGTCTGGGGATGTTTTGCTGGTAACATGGTTGGTGATCTTTATCAGGTCCGTGGCATCCTCAACCAACATGGTTATCACAGCATAGTTCAGAGACACCCTATTCCATCTTGATTGAGGATGGTTGCATGAGCCTTCATTTTCCCAGCAAGATAACGACCCCAAACATATCTCAAATTTGTGCAAAAACTCTCTGGAGAAGAAGGAAAGTGACAGGTAACTGAACATAATGACCTGCTCAGTCATCAGATATGAACCCTATTGAACTTGTACGGGATGAACTTGACAGCAGAGTCAAAGCAAAGCAACCCAAAAAGTGCTGTACATCTCTGGCAATTGTTGCAGGAAAGCTGGGAAGACATATCGGGTGATTTCCCAATGAAGCTTGTAAACCGAATGCCATGAATTTGTGAAGCTGTAGTAAAAGTAGAAGGTGGTATTTCGAGGAAACGGAGATTTAGAGACATTTTTCAAGGATAATTTTTATTTCTTGCTTATTTGGTTGTTATACATGTTAATGTGTACTTTGCAAGTGTTTAGAGAATCATATATTGAATAAAACATTCTCAACTATAAAAATATATTGTTTTCAGCTGGCGTACTCAAACTTTTAACTGGTACTGTATGTATGTATGTACACACAATACAGTAAGTATCATACATCTAATTGTTACACTCACCTAAATCAAAACCACATCTTGAGTAGATTCGTATGTCACACGTTTTTGTTCATAATACCTAAGGTCAAATATGTCACTTTATAATTTGAAAATATTGTCACATATTTGTTCGATATAGGCACTTATCACTTTTTATAAAATTAAATTAAATAACACAGTATATTAGACTTAATCCTTCCACGCCTATATTATGTAACCAGTAGATGCTGAAATAGGTTCAGAAGTATGGCCACAGACATAAATAAATATTTATCGGTCGATCACTCAGATCTGTCAATCAGATGCTGCTAAACGTCCCAAAGGTAAATTCTACTACATATGGCCACAAAACTTTCGCTTATGCAGCTCCCACCGAGTGGAACAATCTACCACTTAGTCTAAAAAACTCAGCATCATTAGATATTTTCAAATCACAACTAAAAACCACCCTTTTCAAACGAGCATATTCTCAGTAGATATAGCTATTACGCACTAGCGCTTAGAGCACGCATTGTCATGGATTCAGCGCTTTATAAATGTACTTATTATTATTATTATTATTATAAATTATACAATGGTGATGATTAAAAAAATCTATCTTGAGAGTGACTGATGAAAACTATTATACCAGTCACTTTATCGATAAATTAAAAGAATAATTATCTTCTCTATGTAAATGATTATTTTTAAATGTAAAAGAGCTATCATATATGCTGTATCCTTCATAGCGAAATTTAGCCCTCTCATGGCGAAGCCAGTCCCTATAGTGGGTTTATGGAATCTAAATAGTTTGATATATATGACATTTTATAAATATTACCTCTGAAATGACTGGTGCGCCGATAATGGACTTATCAATGTCCCGCTCATCTCTAGCTAAGCCCCACCATTACCTCGACCGTGTTGGCATCGATCGATCCCCGAACGACCAGATTATCTATTTCCAGAAAACTATACACATTAGCTGTTAAATAGTTTAGACTGATTTGACTGGGTGCTGATGCTATGGCAGCTACAGTGCCCAGCCAAATTAATTTTACAATGTTCAATAGAATGTTTATTAAATGGTAAAGACATAAACTTCATACAACATGTCTAACTATTAAGCATTAAAGACACACTATATGGACTGACTATTATGACGTCACCCTACAAGTCACATAGTTGATTAAGACGTCATATGATGAATGGATACACTTGGAAGGGTCCATTGTGCCAGAAACAACATTGATACGCTTTTGAAAAAAATAAGATTTTTTCTCTCTGTAAAATGGTCATGGAAGTTTAACTATTAAACACATGTTGCTTGCATTGTAAACTTCACAGAAATGTAAATATTTAATCTGGTATATCTGGTATAATCATTTATCATCTGAGGTCATCTGCTGCATGACACTAGCAGGATCATCAACACAAGAGAGGGCACCAGGCTGCTCCTCATCCTCTTCCTCTCTCCCCCCCCCCTTCCCTTCCTCCTCCTCCTCTTCCTCCTCCTCCTCCTCCTCCTCCTACTACTACTACTACTACTACTACTACTACTACTACTACCACCACTACTACTACCACTACTACTACTACTACTACTACTACTACTACTACTACTACTACTACTACTACTACTACTACTACTAACACTAGCAACAAATATAATAAATTCATTCTATATACATGAAAACGTTGTTGGGTATTTTGAGACTAATTTGAGTGAAGGTTGGCACACCATCTTCTAGTCAAATTAATTTCAACATATTCAACAGCTTATACAGATTATGACTGTAAATGTGGGATTCTTGGATTACAGATTCAAAAGGGCAAAATGTTTGATTTGGACGCCCCTTATTCTATTTTGGAACTTCTTATTTTCCGGGGAACCGGTGCTGTAGCCCCATTATCCCTTGCCTTAATCCGGCACTGTAACCAGTAAGAATGATCATATATGTTAACCCTTTAATATATGGACCAATACATAGCAGTATTCTATAAGAAAAAAATGATATTTAAATAAATCTAAGTCTGTAATGACTGGTTTAATAACTGAGATAGTACTTTATAGATAATTTACAAAAGAAAACATGTTCTATTGCTTACTTATATATATATATATATATATATATATATGTTAAGCAAACATGTACACATGTGTGTCCGGTATAAGCATACTCAAGACTTAATATGTTATAATGAGGCTGTTTTTTCCCTTGAAAATCATGTTATTCAGTCATATATATGCTCATTTTAACCCTAATACTCACAGATCACGCTATGGATCTTGTTGTACATGGGGTTTATTGTCATTGGTATCTCACCCTTACACACGTAAATCAAATATGATGTTTTTGAACACTTATAGGCATAGATCACAGGGTAGTTCATGAGTTTTAACACTTATGCACGCAAATCAGTGAGTGATTCGTATATATATATATACCTATATATATATATATATATATATATATATATAAATATATATATATATATATATATATATATATATATATATATATATATATATATATATATATATATATATATATATATATATATATATATATATATATATATATATATATATATATATATATACTGTTTTAATCCTTAGATGTGCCGATTGCTAAGTGGAACATGTATTGGCCTTTAACCCGTATACAAACAAACTCCTATGTTACACATATGTATTGTCTTTCTAACCCTTCATTTATTTATTCATTATTGTGTTGACAGAAATTGAACTATGTTTAACAACACAGAGAAATGCAGAAACTATATTGATGTGGATAAACTCAGACACCGAACTGATGCAGACAAGTATTAATAATAATAATAATAATAATAATAATAATAATAATAATAATAATATGTATATGTATATTAACAGTAATATGACATCATAATCGCCATCGTTTTATCGCTTGCATAAAGAGGTGCGCTTTTTGCAGCTCTGTATATATTACTCTATAGCCAATAATCAATATTGCTGTATCATCGCTGGCTATAATCTATGTTCATCTATCACTTCATACAATCATCCCCGGCGTCTATCTCTATAGCAAATAATCAAATTTACGTTAAGACCGCTGCCTATAATTTCTGTGTATCTATCACTTCATCCAATAAGATCGCACATCTAATACTATAGTCAACACTCATTACTGGGTAGCAACTGGCTATACTTTATGTTCATCTATCGCTATTGTCAATAATCAATAATTCCGCATCTACTCAATCAGCTAATAAGATAGCACACCTATCACTATAGTCAAAATCCATCATTCCACGCATGTCACTTCAGCCAATCAGATCATACGTCTAAAATTTCGAGGTCTTCGTATGTATACTTAGTTGGCAGCTCACAAACATCTTGATTAACAGATCACCATTTAAAACAAGATTTCATAATGACAAATAGCGAGGTAGACTGCAGGCGTCTCAGTATGGTGGCATATTTCTGCCCCCTGTTACCAACATATTTATGTCACCATAATCGGCCAATCGTAACATAATGGAGTGTTTAAGGCGTCATATCGAGTTAATTATGCTCACATAACTTAAAACTCGATGTCGACATAATAAGTAGTAATTCACAAAGAATCACGCTACTTCCCATACGTCTGCCATCTACTTATTCAGTATATTTATCTCGACATAATAATAGAGATGTTGACATAATACAATGATTATGTCAACTTAGTGCATATGAAATGTCATCATTTACGCATTGTGTTACTCATAAATGTCAATAATCTCTCTTATAATGTCGACATAAATAATAGAATACGGTTTTTCTTGGCGAGTTATTACTTATTATGTCAACATAAAGTTTTACATTATGTTGACAAAATAACCTTGATCTAATCACTTAAGCTCCCATTTATGTTGACATTTGAGCTATTATGTCGACATCGGTAATAGGGGGCAGAATTATGCCGTCATATCTCTGTATGTATGATTATTGTATTCTACGGATGTATTAGTGGAAACATCCGACAGCTGCAATCAGTCCTTCTTCACGTTTGCCCACTGTGTCTTGTCCTCAGCCGAAATCCTTAGCGTCCTCAGGTCCACTCTTGACCAGTGTGTACGGAATTCTGCTTTATTTAGGTCACCACGTAGCATGCTTAGCAGATATATGCATGGTCTCTGTGCCGGTGTGTCTTCTGGCATCCTTAGCACATGGCCAAACATGGATCATCTTTGCTGGCTGACCTCTACATACAGCAGCGACGTATTACACATCTTGTATAGTGAATCATTGGAAATTATGCTGTCTGGCGATCGATGTCCAGTAAAGTTGGGTGCGTAGGTGTTTCCGATAGCAGTCACCAAGTTTGTCTGTAGCTGCCTTAGGATCTGCCCAGCTGTTACAGTTATACAACATCAAGGATACGCAAATTGCATTATATAAACGTAGTCATTTTATCAAGAGCATCTCTGATCTACAAATCCATAGATCCCAGAATGAGTGGAAAGATATGTTCACCATGATGCGATGTGCGGCAATACCAGCTGTGCTGCAAAGCAGTGAGCACAGGATTTTACCTTTCCTCCATGATTCGCCACCACGAAGGGGATCGCCATTTTCTTTAGTTTCATGCATTGTGAACTCTGTTTTGGATTCATTTATAAAGAGATTCTCAATTTTTAGATTGGTTGTAGCTATTGGGAGAGGCTCGTCAAAGGGTTTCTTTTCCTTGTCGATGAAGTCAACATCGTCGGCATATTCCATTTCAAGCCGCATACCCAGTATTGACACTGAGGGCTTTGGTCTCCATATGTCTCTACTAGTAATAATGGATGTTTTAATTAAAATACTAGTGGTAGCACCACTAGTAGCAGTGTCTGAGTGTGCCAAGAGATACACTTTTATAGATATACCGTTGGATTTACCCGATTCTCAGCAGGAAACAATGAAAACATGTTTTTTTCTAATATCTTGTTGATAGAAGTAACATAGGATTGTTGATAATCACGATTTTACTTGTCTGGGTGAAAATAACTTTTTACTTTTTTTACATTCCCTAATGTCTGCCACGTGTTCCCTCCCGATCAACAATGCTGAATATTGGTGCAATAGATGCACTCTTTTATTGCCATTGAGGAGTAACATGGTTACATGTGTGTATGACCTAATTGTGGGCATGTTCTGGTGGTTGTGTTTGTACAAGAACGCCGACTAGTACACGACCCTTATGGGTATTCCATATATGTGCAATTAGGACATGGCCCATTGTAACCACGTGCCCTCTCTGGGACAAGCAAAACGTGCATCTACCACACACCTTTACTACTGTGATGGTTGAGCGCTCGACCGACCGTCTACTACTACAATTATTGTATTAACAGCACAGTTTATTAATAATATATTTAATCTATCTAATACATGTTATCATCTTCCTGATATCTGTTCTTACAGAATCAGCAGCAAACAGATAAATCCAAGGATTGATGGCAGAGTTACTGAATGAAATCATGTGAAAAACTTCTCCTAAATGCGTTTCAATTCTGTTGTCTGTTGAATGAAACACGTATACACGAAGAGTTTGAATTATATATGGGAATATCGTCACGAGATATGTTACAATAGCAATCGCCAATGCGCGAGAATCTGGTTCTCTGCGTTCCATTTTGACTTGCCCATCTTGTGACGTTGCTGTATTTGTGCGTGATAACACGACCACCGTTTGCTTAGCACAGTGAAACACGCTCGTGACGATGAAAGGCATGCATAGCCAAACTATTATAATCAAGATTACCTTTAAACGGTATCCTATACTTAAGCAAACATGCAGAGGACCGGCTTTTATGCTCGATATGTTCACCGTCTCATAGTAGTAACCTGCGACGACACCTTGGACAGTAGCAATGCTCCAGATTGTCAGACAAACTCTAAGCATTAGACTCGTCGTTACTTTGGAATGAGAGGCAAGAGGATAGACCAGCTGAAAGAATCTGAATATAAAATACAATAAAATGTGAAATATGACTGTATTGAATTATGTTAATTAATAATACACTTAGTATATCTATCTTTAGTACCCAACACCAATGTTAAAAGACATCACCATGATCGAGAGTTCGTACCAAGCGAATAGTCTCGTCTTGGGATACCGTGTCTGATGATGATGATGATGATGGTGATGATGGTGATGATGATGATGATCATCATCATCAACATGATGATGATCATGATCATGATGTACTGTATTCTGCGGCTATAATAGTAGAATCATCATAAAGCTGCAATCAGTCCTTCTTCGCCTTTGACTATTATGTCTTGTCGCAAGCCAACATCTTTAGCTTCCCCAGGCCCATTCTTGATCTGAATGTCCAGAGTCATGTTTTCTTGAGGTTACTTCGCAGCACGCTTAACATACTTGTGCAATGACTTCCTCTCCTGGCTTTATATTAACTGGCTCACATTAGGGAGAACTACAAGGCTTTCTGTGCTGGAGTGTTCTCTGTCATCCTTGGCACATGGCCAAAATAGGACATCTTTGCTGAGCGACACTTACTGACGTGTATAGTGCATCATTGGACGCTATGCGATCTGGCAAGTAGTGCCCAGTGATAGTGCGGACGTGGTTGTTGTGACAGACATCAACTGTTTCTATTGCTGCCTTTCGAGCTGCCCAGCTGTTACAGGTGTAGAGCATCGATGATACGCAGGTGGCCCTTTGCAAACATAGTCTTTTTGTTAACTGCATCATTGATCTACGAATCCACATGCGTACAGCAGATCATCAACATATTCCATCTTTAGCAGCATGCACAGTATGGACATTGGGGGTGGTGACTTAGTTTTGTAGAATTTTTTCGCATAGACCCAAATGCTGTGGCAGGGTAGCAGATGAAGGGCACGGGGATAGAACATCTCACTGTTTGGAGCCGATTGATGTCACAAACTCTGCATCCTTCACTGTCTTGACTCAGAATCTCAGTGCGGTGTTAGCAAGTAGTAGTATCACTATTCACAGCTCATCCATTTTGCAATTGACATGGTGTAGTACATCTAGGATCTTCACCTTTTAGTTGTGTTGAATGCCCGTGAAATACCAATGACATTTTGGAAATCTCAGTGTTTGGACATGACATACACACACACCCAACCACCCACCCACCCACCCACCCACCCACCCAACCACCCACTCACCCACCCACCCACCCACCCACCCAACCACCCACGCACGCACGCACGCACGCACGCACGCACGCACGCACGCACGCACGCACGCACCCACGCACGCACGCACGCAGGCAGGCAGGCACGCACGCACGCACGCACGCACGCACGCACGCACGCACGCAAGCACGCAGGCACGCAGGCACGCAGGCCACGCACGCACGCACGCACGCACGCACGCACGCACGCGCGCGCGCGCGCGCACACACACACACACACACACACACATGTATTGAGCCTATATAATATCTGCCCCGCTGCGTCCATGTTTAAACCCAATCTCATCGGATATTCCGTATGCTGTTGACGAGTCTGGAATGGCAGGGCGGCTTCTTGGGCTTTGGTAGCATGATAAGGGTGCATTGAGCTAAGGTCGCTGATGGAAAGATGGGTCATAAAGGCTGAATTGATTAGACGAGTGATCGGTTTTCAGATAATTGCATTTACACATTTGAATAAGTCATTACTCATACCACCAGGTCCGGGTACATGCCCATTTTTCGCCTTTTATAGCCTGCTCAACATCTGATTCTCAGTTACTGTTAGTAATTGTCTGGGCTCATCTGAGAACGGATTCAAGGGCTCATCGTCGTTGTAAGAGAACTATTCCTTGAACCATTTTCGAATTGCTTCAGCCTCGCCATGGTCAGTTCTGATACAATGATCTGCAGAGTTGGGTACATTGAGTGGTGTGACGAGTAAGCAGCAACTCTCAGTGCTCAGACACTCAGAAATATGTTGTGACAATCGTCCATGACAGTAATTCCATCTGATAGAGAGTCTTCTGTTTGAATCGCAAGATGTTTTAAGCGTTCACTGATGTGACACATTGTAAATATCGGATTCTAGGATTAGCTACCCTCAGATCCGCCGAGTACGATATTGTATGATATTTAGTACTGCGAAAATATTGGCATCTGTTTCCCAACACCGTGCGTTTGAAATCAAAGCGCTAATTTCTCAATGGTGAATATTTATTACAGTATCACCACATTGCGTCATTTGGGGATTCCAAGGTACGAGGAAATATATGCCGTTATTGACAGGTCGGATGTGAGGCGTGTGGGGGAAAACCCGATGACTGTTTTGATAATGACCTATAACGAGTGAAAACATATAGACTGAATGTCAGGATGACTGGTTGAATATTTTGTAGAGAATTGTTTTGTAAACGAAAGGCTGGTATTTACGATCACAATGGGCAGACAAATTATGCTAATCATATTTGAAATCAGTCTGATTGGGTTGGGTGTGATTACCAGCAACCAATCTAGTTTTGTCATTTCAGATATTTTTAATAGCTGTTTTGGGGTTGTGTTTGAAGACAGCTATAAATTACTAGAAATAAGGAAGCGGAGTTTACCCGCGTTAGACCGTAGAACTGGTTTTGGTATTTTAATATAAGAACAGCACGGCGTGATGGTAAGACAGTGATGGATTAAATACTGAGAAGCTTTAAGGAGACGTTCTCGTTAGTTAAGGCAACAGAGTGTTACGGGCACACTGCGTAAGATAAGATTATGATGGTGGCCAAGGAAGATTGTTGAATAACGGGAACGGCCATAATAGAGTGCTAAGGAAACCAGTTCTATGATTCACTACCGCGTGGTGCCTGATGCTGATTGCACAACTTGTGATCATCCTGGAATAACATCACCGGTTAAGGATCAGTCACTAGTACACATGACGAGTGGTAACCACCCGCCGTCGTGACTAAATGGAAACTGTCCGATTGTGAAAGTAATTACAGCAGTATCCTACTTGGTTGGTTAACGCTCCTGTCACAATACACAAACGGAGTGGGAGCACAACGTATGCGAGTTATGGCTGTTGATGAGTCTTGTCAAAGCAAGCAAAGTTTACATTATCTGTCAGGAGCCATCACTCTCAAACCAGTTCCAAGATTGCACAACGAGGGAGCAAGGGACCAATCAGAGTGCGAGTTTTAGGGGGAAAGACTTGGAATCGCCCAACATGACGTCAGAGCAGAGGAAACACTTTATTAGTATATACGTTGGTGTCTGCTCTGTTTTCGGTTACTTTGTACCATCGCGAGATTAGTACATCTCTTTACACCATCAGTAGATCCGCGCGGTTATCGTTTTAACATACTTAGCTCAGTGTGCATACTCTTTATTCCAACTGGAGATCAGAGTGGTAATCTTCATATTGATTACAAGTTAGTATAATAAGCAACTTATAATTATTATCACGTTGAAATTATCTCGATTGTTGTTCAAGCCTTCAACGCGGCCTTTGTAAATTATAGTAATTAATAAAGTTATCAATTTTTGTATTACTTTCCAAGTCAACATGTTTCTAGTTTTGTTCAAATTTAAGCAGAGTGAAAGGAAGACCATATTTCCCGAACCACAGAAAAAGTCCGATTTAGTTTAGAGAATAGATTTATTTCCAAGAGGATCAAATTCTTCAACATGATGTTATTGAATTCTATGCGTAGTTTGGCGCGATTTTCAGTTCGACCACTTTGATAGATGCGCACCCATAGTGCTTTCTACTCTGATGATAGTTTTATTACTGCATTGTGATAGTTTTACTGCTACATTGTGGTCAGCATGCCTACTTCAGTTGATCCATTCGACAAGTATTTTGGTTAGGGACTCGTTTTGATCGGAACGGATGCTGATGTTAGCGATTTGCTCCCCAAGGCCTTTTTGAGTGCCAGAGTTGCAGCTGCGCTTGGGTACATAGTAGGCACATCTACCCTCTTGCCTGCTATGGCGTCTTTGCAATATGTATAACTGCTTCATCTGAACGCGTGGAACGAATAGCTTATGCATATAATTGAGGGTTGCCACTCCATAGGTACGAGCATCCCGACGTATAGGCTTTGCTTCTGTTTTGCATAGTATGAAGTCTATTTGGTTGACGACTGTTGCTGTAGCCTTGAAAACTGTCGGGCTTTGCGGTCAGCAATGTGTCCTATCCATCTTGATCATTGATGGCATGGGTGTTTGAAAGCCTTATTTGTGGCAAAAACGCCATTGTAACTGAGGAATGCTACCAGTGCATCTCCATTGTTGTTATGTGTGTCCTAACTATACAACCCCATGCGCAAGCCAAGCCCTGAATTATTGTCCGCCTTGTGTTTACCCAGCTTGAAGTTGAGATCTTCCCACACGAACAGTTGTCACCTGGCTTGAATAGTAATGGTGGAGCTCTGTTCTGCACAGAGTGCATCTAGCAGTGATGGACCGCCTTTGGCTTTTTCAGCAGTTGGGCCATATGCGTTGAACATGCCACATTTTGGTGGAGGCATATTTTGGCGTTGTATATCCAGGTCTACGGTAGCAATGCTATCGCTGACATATCCAACACTAATGGCATGGCCCTAAAGTCGCATCCGAATGACCATACCCCGAGATGTGGAATCAAAACACGTACCAGCATTACGAGATCTATTCCGAAGCATCGTTGAGTTACTTACACGAATTCGATTAGTAAACCAGGGTCTCAGAAGGGATTACCGCCACCATTAAAATTTGCAACTAGAATATATCTCCAGGAGATAATCAGTTAGTTAACGTTAAGGCTCACGATGTTCGTGGTATGATCTCGTCTTTGGCGTTATTTGCAGTCCGCTCGTAACCTTTCTTCCGTAACATTACTAATTCCGCCAATACAGCCAAGACTCAGTTATATAGCTTCTCTTGTCCGCCGTCTTCTTCACCGTCTCATGTCATTATGTTTTTATATTTAACACCTGTGCCTGTGCAAACAGTGAATTAAGCCGCTTAATATTTGTGTTGGGCTACACAACGTCCCAGACGTATACACTAGGGCTGCAACGAACATTCGTTGCTTCAGAACATCGCAAACCAAGGGAAGACGAACCATGGTTCGGTTCGTTTGCATGGGAGTCGTGTGGTTCATGAACCATACATAAGCTAACCCTTTCACTGATGAATTCCCATATCTAATGTTAGGAAAACGATACAGGAAAACAGTTGAATATTTTGAAATTAATTTGACTAGAAGCTGTTGCTGCCTTAGGCAGCAACAGCTTTCAGTCACATTAATTCCAAAATATTAAACAAAGTAAGTATTGCATCATAAATAATTTACTTTTTCATGGATTTGTTGGTGAAAGGGCTAATAGACACGTAATCTCTGAATGTCCTCAGTTCGTGGTTCGGACATCTGTATCGTGAACTGGTTCGGTTCGTGAAAACCCTCACGAACCTCAGCCCTAGTATATACCTGTCTGGCGTGACCACCCCGTGTCGTTAATTTACAAATTATTATTATTACACGTATTTAATTTTGTGTCATGAATTAATTATTAACGACTTGGACTCGTTCGTGGACATTCAAGGGTTGTGCACATTGCGCATGAACTCGTTCATAATATGTTCTTTATAGAAATAGAGAAACCGTTTTATTTGCCAAATGTAGATGGCCGCCTCAGAGTGTGAGTTACCTTTGATATTACCAAATGAAGGGCAGTAACTATGCTAATATTATTAGAAAGGAGGCAAGAGCTATATGTACAATTTTTCTGTAATTAAAATATAGGTGGCCTTAGCTAACAGTTAACAAAACTTCAGACCTCTATATACAGCTGAGTCATTATGACTAAAAAATCTGGAAATTCCTAGACTTTTTTTAATTGTGAAAAGAACACGCGTTTGGGGGATGCAATTTTTATTTGATAATCGATGATTTCAGTTTGTCCATTAATGATATGACGTCATAATCAACTACCTGCGGTCCGTTCAGGAGAGAGCATATTTTCCGTTCACCGAACAATTGTTAGGTCACGTGGTACGTTCGCCCTCCTGAACGGGCTGTTCGCCGAACGTTCGCGGCGAACGTTTTGTGACTAGGCGAACAACTGTATAGGTGAATCGCCATGATTTGCCGTGAAAACAAAGATGGCGGCAAAATATACAGCATCGTCAATTTAGACACATTGATCGTCTATGTAGCGATAAATAACGCATACCAATGCTTTCTTAGCGAGCGTAGTGTTATGTTAGTCTTCCCCCCAATATGTGTATGCTTGTGGATTGTCTCTGAGGCCCTGACATTCATTATGACGCAATAAATATGACATCGTAATTCATCGGATCTGACAAAAAGTTAACCCTCATAACTATCACGTGACGTCGCAAAAGAATGATCGTCGAAGCTACGCGTGACAGCTCGTTCAGGAAGGCGAATATAGTTTATCTTTTACAGATTACCACTGGACTGGTTGATTGGTTCAATACACGAGACAGCCATTCCATGAGTAAATTTCAAAAATAGCCTTATTGGGCATGTTGGCAAATGGACATTCTCTAAGCAAAAATTAATTATTCTTGACAAATGCTTACCATTAAGGTGTTACATACCTGGAAGCTGTTTAATGTTCCAAGCATAATTTGAATAGCAGCCAGTAATTTGTTAACGCTTTAAAGTTCAATCCGGACAAAGCCAGCCTGTGTAGTTGTCTTGGGAAATACCCATTTGCAGACCAACAAAAAACTTGATATTTTTTAATTTTACCACAGGAATTACAGGCCCACTGCTAGTAATTGAGCCGGTCATGTACATATTTTTTAATCTCTTGACCTGCCCATGGACAATTAATAAGCAAAGATTAAAATTTTCATGACAGATCTTAACCATTAAAATGTTAAAAATAATGATTATTGCTTATTTTATTAGATCTCACCTTCAATGAGGTTAACCAATTTTCAATTCTTCCATTGGATCCTCCCTAAAAATAGTGACAGATTTAACAATTTGTTGATGGTCTAAACGGTTGTTTTAGCAGAAAAGAAATAAGAATTACGCTTTGCTTATGTTCCCAGAGACCATCTCTGTGGATTAGTGTCAAATTTGTTATGTTAATATATCTACTTTGTGGCAAGCCTGATTATATGGCAATATATCTGTCCATGAGAGTTATCTCCCTTTTTAGCATTACATACATTTTAAGTTAAGATTAGTAATAATGGTCTGTTGTATAGATAACTTTAAAATGCAGGATGGTATGAAAATAAATATAATCCTATGTATGCATGCATACATTCTCCTGTCTTAAGACAGCGTATTCTGTTGAACAACTTTAGTACATATTCCCATGTGAGATAGAATTGGATTTTTTAAGCAAATTTATTGTCACTTGTTTAACTGTTTGAATATTTAGTAGTCGAGGTTAGTATAAAAGTGAATTTTTTGTTAGTCCATGTCAATTTACAGGTTATGAGATGATTAGCTCGCCAACATTATCACTGGAATGACTGGCTTGCATATCAATTAATTCAGTGCACTGGTAAATTATCTAAAATATTATCTACTTTCTCAAGCCCACTGCAGATGTCATTTTTGAAATTTTCAATTTTTTCATACAAAGTGCCCACGTATTCATCCCAGGAGATTGTTTTTGACAGACCCTAGCAAAGTAGGTCCTATTTAAATTTTAATCTGAATTTTGGTTGGTCAATCTTTTTGGTGAAAATCTTTGATTTTATGAAAAATGTACTGGGAATTGTCAAAACGCTTCTCCTGAGCTGTTTGACAGATTCCAACAACATCTGTCTAGAATGGGTCATTCTAGACAAATTTTGTCATGGTAAGCTCCAGATCTTATATTCAGAATTAAGTTTGGCCAAGTTTTAGGGTGAAAATCATAGATTTTATAAAGATTTTTAGCAGAACTTGTCAATGCGCATCTCCTTAACTGCTTAGTGGATTTTATGCAAATTTTGCTGGAAGGATTCTATAGGTGCAGAATCTAGAACTAATTTTTAGTTGGTCGATTTTGGCTGATATCTTAGATTGTTTGAAAATGCTCCAAACGCTTTAACCCTTACCACTCCGATGTCAACATTTGGTGTTCATTTTTCAACAAAATTGGTGTAAGATGTTGTCGTAGACAGAAACATAACCCACCAAAATTGTTGAAAGATGTACACCGGCTTCATTGCTATTGACATAGTAAAAGATTGAATATTGACATCAGGGTGGTAATGGTTAAAATGTTACTCCTTAATTAATGGCCCAATTTCAATGAAACGTGGGTTGAATGCTTCAACATATCAAATGATAATTTTCTTTGGTCAATTCCTTTTGTGCCCATCTGGGTTTTTTCGAAAATTATCCATCGTGCCTATTTAAATGCAAATACGGTAGTTAAAATGCTGATGGTTAAGGTGCGCGTCACAGATCTCTTGTTAATTTGATTGGATGCTGTTGCTGTTTCCAATTAGTCAGAAGTGAGATAAACTGAGCTTTAAAAGCAATGGAGGAATCTAATTCTAGCTTTGATCCACACATATACACCTGTGCAAAAGTTAAGCACCAGCAAAAACAATAGAACGTAGAAACATGATGGTACAACTAGGCTGCCATACTTTTTGTCCCCGCGTTAGCTGACATAATTCCAAGTACGAAATGCACATGCATGCATGACTTCACGCCGCTTGATGTCCGTGCGTGGCGGGAAACAGCACACGTGTTCAGTTATGTAAAAGTCCAGTTTGAGGTGTAGAACATTACATACAGATTTAGGCGACAAGATTAGGAATTTTGTGTTCATGACCGTGGTTTATTTGTACAGAGAGAATTAGCTCTTGATTCCGAACCGCTATGGCAAGACGAAGGTTAAGTGATCGTGTGAAATGGCAAATCATAGGCATGCATACCACTGGTATGTCATGGGGAGAGATTGGCAGACAGCTGAACATTAACCATACTGTAATCAGTCGTTTGATTGCAAAACATGGGCAAACTAACGAGGTGAAGGACAGGCCTAGATCTGGAAGACCGAAGAAGACTACTGCCCGTGATGATCGAGCCCTAGTACGCCTTGTTAGGAGATCTCCATTCACCAACAGCAGAGTGCTCAGCCAGCAATGGGAAACGCGCAATAGAGTGTCAATGTCTACCGTCAAAAGGAGACTGTATGCTGCTGGCATGAAAGCTAGGAGACCTGTCAGACGTCCTCTCCTCACTGCACACCACAAAGAGGAGCGTCTGAGGTGGTGCAACGAAAGAAGACACTAGAACATGAGATCCTGGAGACGGGTACACTGGTCCGATGAAAGTCGGTTCCTGCTTCATGCCACATATGGTCGAACTCGTGTATGGAGGTCCAGATCCACGGCGTACGACCAACGTAACATCATGGAAGAAGTTCCATTTGGTGGAGGTTCCGTTATGATATGGGGGTGCATCTCATTTGATTGTAAGCTGGATCTGTTGACTGTACCTGGAACACTAAATGGACAAAGATATCAAGATTCCATACTGGATAGAGTTGTGGTCCCTCATTTTGTAAATCATGCACCTGGAACCCACCCTATATTCATGGATGACAACGCCCGTCCACATCGTGCTAGAGCTGTGCATGAATACCTCCGCCAGAATGCCATCGAAACCCTACCATGGCCAGCAAGGAGCCCTGACATGAACCCTATTGAGCATATCTGGGACATTCTGGGAAACATGGTGAGAAGGAGGGATCCTCCTGTGCAGAACCTACAGGAATTAACAGACGCACTCCATCTTGAATGGCAACGAATACCACAATGGCGTATCAGTCGGTTGGTGACCAGCATGAGACGTCGTGTCCAGGCCGTCATCCAGGCACAAGGTGGATATACCCGGTATTAATAATGACAGTCTCAAACTCGTGCACAGATGTTAAACTTCGTTTTCAGACACCATTAATGACAATCTAGCCACGTGTGTCAACTGTAGGGCAATAGTTGTCAGTTGTATCAACGTAACCATATTCAGGACTCGTTTTCAAGTTCAAACAAAAACATACAGTGTTTCCCCACCATCATAATCAGCATTCCTCTAGTTGCATTATTACCTCTTGCACTAAGATGGATGGGTACATACATGTTTATGCTATTGCTTTCTTCATAGCACATGAATATACCCTCGCATGTGCGTAAAAATAGGGTGGTGCTTAACTTTTGCACAGGTGTATATATATATAGCTAAGCTCCGCCCATGCTTCGTGTGTGTTGGGATCAATTAATATACTGTGAACCCTGCATTTTAAGAATCCGGTTTCAAAGTTTCTATACAGGTAACCTGTTGAATATTTTGAAGCAAATTTCACTTGGCGCTGTTGATGCCTATTCAGCAGAATATTTATTAAATATTAAATCCATCAAAGACATGGTACACTTACCGGACCATTTCGCATATAGTCACTGCCCTGCCCGTCCATTCGCCCTCTACAAGCTTGTCCGGGCCATAGTTTCAAGACTTATATGAACGACCATGAAACTTGGCACGTGGATGCATCTTATGTAGGCGATGTGCAGTGCGAAAAGTAGGCCAGCTTGATCTAATTTTGGCCTACTTTTCACGGTTTACTGAACATTGCAGAAAGATTGTATCCGGTCAGTGGCCGTAACTTCAAGAGTTTTTGGTATACGGTCTACGGTGTATAAAAATAGATCATCATGACCTACCTTTGATTTACTTTTCATGGTTCATTGAACATTACAGTACATATTAGTCTGGGCTATCGTTTCAAGAGTTTTGACATACTAGAACTAAACCTGGTTTATGGATGTATTATACGCTGAAGGTGTGTCGCGTATGAAAAGTTGTGACCTACTTGTCACGTTTCACTGAACACGCTTTTGACCTACTTTTCATGGTTCAGAAGTAACATTGAAGTAAACAAAAATGGTATTTGAATAATCTATTTATTAGCTAGAACATTGCAAAAGCCGAACCTGTCCCTGATATCATAGTAACTATACAGGTATACAGCACATGTACGCTGTTCAATATGTTGAAACTAATTTGTCTGGGTGCTCATGACTTGGGTACGCCATTAATTACATATTTTGATTGTGACGTCAGCCTACATATGTGGCATCATATACGTGAGTGACAGATTACAATCATCCAGTGTGACCGTACACCCCAACTTTCTTTAAACAGGCTCTTCATTTGTGTGTGGGTGGGGGTGGGGTGGGGAGGGGGTGGGGGGGGGGAGGGGTTGCACGCGGGAAAGACTGTGACCATACATTCAGATTCCACAACTGTATCAGTGATTTAAAAAAATCAGTGATAAAAAATATCTGAAAAAAAGAATTTCCAGAAAATCTGAAGTCTTTTTCGTTTCTCAATGTGACAAAAAACTGGAGGGCGAAGGTCTGTAATCTTTCAACGGGGATTGGGAAAACATGAGGTTAAGTAATGTTGTAATACTTTTACACTTCTCGGCGGTCTACAGAATGATTTGACAACTGTGACTTCGTTCACGTGATAAGCGGCGCTTGTGAACAGCTGATTCGAGCCTCAAACCCCGAAAGAGCTCCGCGCCTAACTTACGCTTTTTGACTTGAGTTAGGCACCCCTTCGTGAATACGGAATAAGTAGGGGGCGTAAATAGGTGCGTAACTTAGGCATGCCCGTAAGTTACACACTTTTCGTGAATACGGCCCCTGATGTGTAGGATGACGTAAAACTGAATTCAGTCATGCATGACGTAGACGAGTTCGTCACGGACGCTTAATTGATGAAGTACTAAGCTTTGTTTTACGAATTGTATGTCTTTATACTATTTAAAAAACCATGCTGTTTAATAGTTTGAAACTAATTTGACTGGACGTTGTTGCTGTTTTAAAATATTCAACAGCTTACCTGTAAAGTTTTCTGGAAATTGTTAGTCAGTGAGTTCAGGGATCGGTCGTTCCCAACACGGGCAAAGCGCGAGTGGAGCTTAGCTACAAATGGACCTTGACAAAAATGAGCAACAAGCTGATATTTTCACGAGATATCACTCAGAAATCTTATTTGTGCTAATGAGGAAATTCAAGATGGTGGCACCACCATTCTCCCTTTTATCATACATATCTTTGTAGTCAGGCAGGATATAACTTCAAAACGTGCTGAAACGTAGTTTTCAGTCACAAGGAATGTAATAATCGCAATTTACATAATGAGTTCCCCTGGTCTGTAAGGCAAGTGAGATTAGCCCATGGCGACCGCCCGTCTCTCATCTTGTATTTGTCGTCAACCTTTCTTTAAAATGAGTTCTTCACGAGAACCGATGTGCCGATTACACCTAAATTTGTCAGGAAGAATAGCGATAGGCAGCAACAGCACCCGCTCAACTTAGTTTCAAAATATTCAACAGTGTACCTGTTGCCTTGATATTGGGATCTAGTAATTCAGGGTTTGATCGATCCCAGCACGGGCAAAATGTGGGTAGCGCTTAGCTAAAATGGGCGGGGCATAGCGAAGAGTGGATTCATCAATTATCCGTGGAATATATCCGGTGATCAGACCAATATATGGGAAACCTGTTAATTATTTAGAAAATAATGTGACACGATAAATTAATTTCAAAATATTCAACAGAATATGCCAGGTATGTTTCCCAATTTATTTGATATGGGATTTGTTGATGGGAATGTTAAATATAATGTGTTAAATATTTTAAAACTAATTTGACTTGCTGTCTATAGAAGTAAGAAGATTTCTGACAAAATTGGCTTTAGGGTATTTACCAGTCTATCTGTAGAATGGAGGCATTCAGTTTTAGCCATGTCCCGCTCATCTATAGCTAAGCCCCACTCACGCGTCGCCCGTTTTGGGATCGATTGATCCCTGCACTCTCGCACTCTGAATTTGCATAAAACTATACATGTAAGCTGTTGAACATTTCGAAACTAGTTTGACTGGGTGCTGATGCTGCCTATGTAACTGTATACAGTCCGAATGCCCTATATGGTTGCTATATGTTATACGTATGGCAGGAACACAGCCATATAGGCTCTACCTTTGGTGGACTACCTGTTGTGAAGCTGTAAGTGTATATTCTATATCAAAATAAATAACCTTGAACTTGAACATCGGCGAAACGGTTAATACACGTATACAAGACCAAACCGAAAATTCCATTTAATTTTGATATTTTAATGCGAGAACAAACGAATGTGCCACGTCATGATATTAAATAAGATTGCGAGTCACATGACTCACCTTCTTGTAAGCTTTGGGTTGAATTCAGGTACCCCGCTTATCACGATCAGATATCTTTATAGGTAAAGTAATCACGTGATGCTTCCGATCGGAGTACCTCGACAACGAACCCGAATTCAACCTTGGCCAGTGGGGTATATTAGGTTCTTGCCTTATCAGCCGTAATGGCCGCCATTTTGACATTGGATAGATTTCAATTCAGTAATAATTTCATTGGAATGTTTGTGTTTGAAGCCATATGTTTAGTAACTTTAATGGTTCTTGGATCGCATCTGGTCACAAAGATAAGATAAATTCTAGATTGGAGGTCATTTAAATGCATCTTGAACTCCATCTTGAATTCACAACACAGCACGAGGAGGATCCAGGCGGGACTTTTAGTTTGTTTTTTATTTTTGTTATTGTGCAACCTTTCCGACATTTTCAGTTAGGTATCAAATTTTTTCAGGGTTTGGGTTTAACACTTGGACTAAATGCCCTTGCAATTATTGCATACTTCAATTCTCAATCTGGAGCCTATGCATCATCATCATCATCATCATCATCATCATCATCATCATCGTCGTCGTCGTCGTCGTCGTTGTCGTCGCTGTTAGTAGCAACAGCAGCAGAAACAGCAGCAAGAAGAAGCAGAAGAAATGAAGAAAGAGAAGTAGACGACAATAAAGACGGAGGACAGAAGGGGAAGAATAATACTATATATTCTATACCTGAGAACAGCAAACACTCCTATGTGATAGCTGCTAGTTATAAATGAGGTATACAACAAACCTAGTGCCACATTGCAGAGCCATAACGGTCCAAGAATGAACGGTGCTACAAAAGTAAGATAAAGAAAACTGTTGACAGAGACACCCAAATCAGCGACCCCGAGGCTAAGTATAACACAGAAAACCGGTGTCTTATAGCGCTTATAATTTACGAGGTACACCAGAAGAACGATGTTGGCGAGGATACCAAATACATATATAGTATTAAATATGTAGCTGTTTATCCACCTAGGAAATGTTAGCAGTGACTTCACATACATCAGTGACTCTTGGCGTACCTCGTTTTCATGGAGATCCCCGTATTCTGATGAGCTTTTATTCCAAAGAAAGATGGGGAAATTGTGAATCGATGTATAATTGCGGTTTGTCATCGTGTTTAGCGATCTAATCACTCTTTCATAAACAGTATGCCACTTTTAAATGTGCATATTCACACCAGGATGCTTGAAAATAAAATGGTTAAAATTGAATACTTTTGGAGCATTATGCCATGTTCTCACTGGAAAGTTAATCCGGAATAACGCCATACGTCAGTATAGCTTTCTTCCTGATTAGGCCGTGTTCTCACTGGAAAGTTAATCCGGAATAACGCCATACGTCAGTATAGCTTTCTTCCTGATTAGGCCGTGTTCTCACTGGAAAGTTAATCCGGAATAACGCCATACGTCAGTATAGCTGTCTTCCTGATTAGGCCGTGTTCTCACTGGAAAGTTAATCCGGAATAACGCCATACGTCAGTATAGCTTTCTTCCTGATTAGGCCGTGTTCTCACTGGAAAGTTAATCCGGAATAACGCCATACGTCAGTATAGCTTTCTTCCTGATTAGGCCGTGTTCTCACTGGAAAGTTAATCCGGAATAGCGCCATACGTCAGTATAGCTTTCTTTCTGATTATGCCGTGTTCTCACTGGAAAGTTAATCCGGAATAATGCCATACGTCAGTATAGCTGTCTTCCTGATTAGGCCGTGTTCTCACTGGAAAGCTAATCCGAATAACGCCATACGTCAGTATAGCTGTCTTCCTGATTAGGCCGTGTTCTCACTGGAAAGTTAATCCGGAATAACGCCATACGTCAGTATAGCTTTCTTTCTGATTAGGCCGTGTTCTCACTGGAAAGTTAATCCGGAATAACGCCATACGTCAGTATAGCTGTCTTCCTGATTAGGCCGTGTTCTCACTGGAAAGTTAATCCGGAATAATGCCATACGTCAGTATAGCTTTCTTTCTGATTAGGCCGTGTTCTCACTGGAAAGTTAATCCGGAATAATGCCATACGTCAGTATAGCTGTCTTCCTGATTAGGCCGTGTTCTCACTGGAAAGTTAATCCGGAATAATGCCATACGTCAGTATAGCTTTCTTTCTGATTGGGCCGTGTTCTCACTGGAAAGTTAATCCGGAATAACGCCATACCTCACCAGGGCGTTACGCCGCTTAAGTCTATAGTGAGAACAAGGCCTAAGTCTCCAGTCAGAACACGGCCTTAGATTATGTGGATAGATATAAGGAAACTGAATACATCCTAGCATATGGTGATTTTATTATTGATAAATTAATATAATTCTTTCCAGTTGTGAAATAGAATTAGAGACATGTGTCCATATTTAACTTCATAATTACAAAATGATATTAATTTATACGAAATGAAACCACCATTTGCTAAGATTCATTTCGTTTCATTCGCGGCATACAATTTAAGCTTCTAAGCGTATACAATTTAAATACTTTTATTTTAGAGCATAATGGCGTGAATGTGCACATTTAGTTGAATTATTAACAAGCGATTGAGAGCAAACTTAGGCCGTGTTCGCACTAGAGACTTAACCGGCGTAACGCAATATTGATGTATGGCGTTATTCCAGATTAACCCTCTAGTGAGAACACGGGCTAAGCTAAGCTTTATAATTGCTATTACATTAGATATTAACACGATTAGTTCATTATTAAGAAAATGACACAAACTAAAACCCGCTCACGCAGAGATTACTAGCCTAGCAAAATGGAATTTCAAGACGCGTGTGCTTCGTCAGGGGCCACGATACGTCAGCTTCTCCTGCCTGATAAACGTTATGTAGTGATTTCTTTGCCAGTCATTATGTGTTGCTGTAAGACAAAGTATAAATAAGATTTCCTATGTTCTGCGTTACCAGTGAATATTGTTATTCTGATAAAAATGTTCTTTGTAAAGCAGAATTGATTTAATACACTTATTTATGTCCAACGAATAGTTATGTCACAACGTACTTAGCCGTCGTTTGATTCAAGACATTAAGAGAATGAAAATGAAAAAAATGATCACGTAATGGTAAATATAGATGATGATTGTAGTACTGTTGATGGTAATTACGATGAAGTATTTATATTATAACGATAATTCATAATTAATTCTTACTCTGTCTGTAAAAAACCAGTTATCCCTATATGTCATGTATGGATGACCTGTGTGTAAATAACAGTTTATTTCAGTTCAGTCAAAGGCCGGTCTTAGTACATAACCATCGCTCTAGCGAAACCAGTCTTATCATATTTCTCATCTGTAGGCTACAGCTGGAAGCACTGGTGAGATTTTCCTGGTTACAATACAAGCAGGCAAAGGACAACAACAACGGCGACAAAGACAACGACAACGACGACAAAGACAACGACAACGACAACGGCAAGGACAATGACATAGACAACAACGACAACAACGACAACAACGACGACGACTACTGCTGGTGCTGCTGCTGCTGCTGCTACTACTACTACTACTACTACTACTACTACTACTACTACTACTACTACTACTACTACAACTAGTGCAGATAACGCTACCCCTAACACTGGCGTTGGCGTTGGCGCTCACGCAACCGTCTCTGGTGCCGCCGCCGCCCTTTATCGATAGCTTCCACCACGGCTACCGTTGCTTTTATATTACAACACAAATACTGAGAGCTTCTCAATTTATTTATATATAGTTGGAAAATTTTGCACAGGCCACGTGATGTTTGTAGGGATTGAGGAAGATTCGTGACAATAGAACGTGGGGTGGAGCTGAGAGCAATTTCTAGCTCTTTCCTGTTGATTTCTAAATAATCTCTGCCCACTTTGTTCCCGTATTTGAATACGTTTTAACACGGCCAACACTGACTTCTCAGAATCCCAATGTCTGTTAAATATTCTGAAACTAATCTGAATAGACGTTATTGATGCCTATGGCAACAACATCTCTAACTCAAACTAGTTTCCAACTTTTCCAAAAAAATGTAAACCCCCAAAAGAACTATAATTCGTTCACTTTGTGATTGACATTTCGAGTTCCGTGACGGCGCTACTTCATTTACAGAGGGCTGCTAACTAGTGATGTAATTGATTATGACGTTTGATACTTGAGCAACAGATCGGATGCTTACATAACTGAACGATATTAACCCTTTCGTAACGAAGCAGGCCAAGAACTGCCTCATATGTGGCCATGAGAAATGTCTACTTGCAGGCCAAGAGACAACTATTTTTGAAATTTACCACTGTACTAACTGGCTCAGTTACCGAATGGGCATTTAAAATGCAAATAATTTGATATTTTTTTTACCAAATTCAGCCAGTAAAGTTTTTAGAGATAATCTTATCCAGACTGTGTAACACAGATTATTCTGCAAAATAATCACAAATATCCCTCTGGTAAAACCACAAGCCCTCTATCTTCCCATCAGAATAGAAAGATCTGTTACTTATGTATATGACGCCATAGTCAAATACGTCACATGATAGCTGAAATCACAAAAATGTACGAATTGTATGTCTGTTATGAAATTACAATGGAATAAAACATGTGTTGTATAATTTGAAACTAATAGGCAGCACATGTTACAGTCCCCAGTCAAATTAGTCTCAAAATATTTAACAGCGTACTTGCATATTTACTTTGAAACGTAGATTCTGAGAATTCAGGATTCAAATGTTTCAAATCTATTTCTACATGCGGACAATGCGAAGGTGGAACTGGGCTGGGGTGGTTGTGGTGGTGGTGGTGGTGGTGGTGGTGGTGGTGGTTGTGTTGCTTAGCTAGAAATGGATACTTCAATTGTACATTCACTGAAAAACACACAAAAGCTGTTTATACCGGTCACTGTATGGGTCATCATAATGTTACTGCAAGACACGGCATCGCTAAAGTTATCCTATTTGCCATGTTAAATAGCCTTTGGCCCAACTGATGGTGGCTCATTTAGACCGGTGGTCTTATTACCACTCGTCAATAGTCTCCATATTTTGGTCCCAAAAGCCAGTGCCCATTATAGACAGGTGTGGCTGTAATCTGCTGCAAAATAACACATATTTAGTAGAAATCACTGAGAGGAGAAATCCGTCCTGAAAGAAATGACATTTAAACACGATGCCATGATCTATCAGACAATGACAGTTCTGATCGGGGCTAGCTTCACATTTGATTTTATCTTGCATTCCGTGTAATCTCTTCTGACAGTTCCGTTACGGCCTGCTCAGCGTGGCTGCGACAAAACATCTTGTGTTGGCGTGTCGACCAATATGTCATGCTCAGGAAAACTACCAATGAGATTTCTTCATCAAATTGGAATTTTGAGAAAAATATGGGGAATGATTTGATGTTTTAGTTTTAAAATAACAGGCCATACATGTGATGGTGATGTTGCTAGTGTTGCTGTTATGGTGGTGATGGTGAGGGTGGTGACGGGTTTGTGGTAAGGGTGATGATGGTGTTGATGTATGTGGTGGTTGAGGTCGTAGTCGGAATGCTTGTGGTGGGTGTCATGTTAGCAATGGTGCTGGTGATGCTGAATGCAGAAGTACATGTGGTGGCGATGGCGGTGTTTGTGTCGACGAGGACGGCAATGACGACCATGTCACCTCCGCCGCCGCCGCCTCCGTCGACAGCGACGACGGAGATGTCATCATAGTCGTCGTCATCGTCGTCGTCGGCGGCGTGGATTGTGTCGCCGTCATCGCCGACGCCACCGCCACAACGATGACGACAGAGTTAATGTTTCCTATCTTAAATCCTATTGCTTCAATAGGGCGTATGTTTCTCCATTAGAAACTACCCTCATATCAACTATATGTGCATGTTCTCTTTGAAATCAAAATACCAAGCACCAACACTCCTTGAAAATGTTATAATCATTCTGTTGAATCTTTTGAAACTAATGTTCATGTAAAATTAGTTTCAAAATACTCAACAACTTACTTGTACGTTTGTTTTAAATTTGAGATTCTGGAACTTCAGGGTGCAACCGGTTAATATGTATACAGAATGCTGACAAAGGCATTAGTAGTAGGCTTGAGGTAGCAAGAATGTAATCAACGGATAGAATGCAATGTTCTGTTCCGTTAAACATTATCACCAGTTACTCTGAGTAGATGCAATCAGGGATAATGGAAATATCCCATTTTTGACCAGCAATTGGGCTTAAAGACGTGCTCGAGTTCGCATTCAGAATCAATTGATGCGTAAATCCACAATTACGGGATAAGCCCGACTACAATACGCTCTAGAGGAAGATAGCTCAGAGCACTGATGCGAAAGAAACCTGAATTGCAAATACTACTTCAGTTTTCGCATCTCCAATCGCCCCAGCACAAACAGTGTTTCCAATACAATTAGTCTGACTTTGTTTGCTAGGAGGGTCCCATTTACAATACATTAAGTATGTATCAAGATTCGTGCACAAGTGTGCGTCTAAACGTTTCTTTATATGCCAAACCATCAATCTGAAGTCTTGTCAAGACATCTGACACGTTGCTATTTTCTAACCGCTATTATTTTAAGTAATGAAAACATTTCGTGTTTACAGTAATGATGACGAGTGCTACGTGCATGTTTATTCCTTTTCCACTGAGACGGATTTTTAATTTCTCATCAGTGTTTAACCCTTTAAACCGCAGATTTTTTCAAGAAAATTTCAATCTTCTCACAGAAAATGGCCATTTGCATATAAAACCAGTAGAGGATGCCATTGCACATATCCGTTAAGCGTGCTGCGAGGTGACCTCAAGAAAAAAAGGACTCCGTAGAATTGACCTGAAGAAGCTAAAGATGTTGGCTGAGGACAAGATACAGTGGCCAAATGCGAAGAAGGACTGATTGCAGCTATATGATCTTGCTACCACTACAGGCACAGAATACAGTAATCACAGTAATCATACATACATAGCAAATAACCATGAATGAAACAATTGCAGATTTACGCATCAATAGATAGGCACATTTGGTTTAAACAGAGCTTATTTTGGTCCAAGCGCGAACACGATAAGACGTACGTGTTATGCCCGCGTCTCCCACATGATATACAATTATGATACATGGAGTATAAAAACAAGTGGCAGATGTACACGATAGCGTCAACATTACTATTATAGTAATACATTTGACGAGAGAGTCAAGGAGAGAGGGTGTGAGAGAGAGCGAGAGCGAGAGCGAGAGAGAGAGAGAGAGAGAGAGAGAGAGAGAGAGAGAGAGGAAGGGGTGGGGCATGGAGAAAGAGTGCGAGAACTCCGAGTGCTGTATCTTTACATGCGTGTACAATTTCAGTATAGTACAGCACATAAACAAACATAAATCAACACGCCCCCACAACAAAATCAGGACCTGTTAGTTAGTACGAAATAATTTGTTGAACATTTTGAACGCAATTGGACTGGATGATATCCATGCCTTAGGTAGAAATGCCATCCAATTCAGCCGCGTCCAAAATACTCAACAGTAGGATTATTTTGCCCTGGAAATGCGCTACGTCGTCCCCGATCTGCACCGCACCGAATGCATCCACATGTGTACATTGTTGGCTCAATGAATTATATAATTTCACCAGTTATATAAATACGAGTTCGAATACAGTTTACTTCAAATTTGGATAAGTAAGCGGGATGTTGCTAACAACGGTCAGTATCGAAAAAGATATTGGCAGATAATTTCTGATGTCTTGATATTCATTTCTATATTGAAATTATTGTCACCATAGAAGTTGTGGCTTAACGTGAACATTTGCTCCCTAAAAGAGGACAGTAGAAGATATAATAATGTTCAGCGGTTTCATCAGGATGTCCACAAGAACAACGTGTGAAGTCCGTCAGATGATTGTCAAACAGATGTCTATTAAGACCACTACATCCATTGCGAAGCCAGCTTAGATTAATATTAGCTGGTCTGGACCCAACATAATACCAGGGTGGGGGTTGTATAAGACAGCAGACAGCTCTGCAATCCTTTTAGTTTACTCTTAAATTCTTGTAAGGTAGTAGAGGCCGTGACAGGCGCTGGAAGGTGCTTCCAGGCACGGATTGTTGCTGGGAAGAATGATTGATTGTAGATCTCTGTACGACATCTATAGGCAGTAAAACGATTCGAGTGCCGGATATGATATGGGCTCCGGGCTTGGGATATCAAGGGAAGGCGGTTAGTCAAAGTTGCGCATGTCATTCCGTTAACAATTTTGTAGAGCATGACTAATCTGTGGCCTTCCCGCTTATCAGATAGTATTTCTATTCCCGTTTCCATGTATAGATCGTCCGTGTGTGCACGACGGGTTAAACCGCTTATTGTTCTAAGCGCGTCTTTTCGGACATTATCAAGTCTAGTGATAAGGTATTGCGGTAGATTATTCCAAACAACATCAGCGTATTCCAAACTTGGCCTGATGAAGCTTTTATACATTATTTCATGACATTTCCGGCCTATATATATTTAAGATCCTTAAGTAGTGAAAGCTTATGCTGGGCTTTGGATATTGTGTTTCCACGTGATTAAGCCACTGGCCTTTACTATTAAACGTAATTCCGAGGTGTTTATGGTAATTGGATGGAAGTATTTCTGAATTCTTAAACTTTATGAGAAATACTTTAGGGTTATTGCGCAATGAGACCAGTCAGCAAGTGGTTTTTAAGGCAGTAAATTCAACCAGCCAGGTGTCCGCCCATTGGATTATTGCCTGTAGGTCATTATCTATAGAAGCACTTTGCGTCTGTAGGTGGTCAAATATTACATATAGGGACGTATCATCAGCAAACAGCTTAATCTTGCTTAGGATAGCACTGGGAAAGTCGTTTATAAAGACCAGAAACAGTATCGGACTGAGAACTGAGTCTTGTGGCACACCAGAATACAACGGACACATAATAGACTAGCTCCCATGCATGACTACACGTTGGTGATGATTCTCTAGGTAGCTTCGAAATGCCAAACTGCTCCTGTTTAGGCAGCAGGCCGCGGTGTCAGACTTTGTCAAATGCTTTGGATATATAAAAAATAAAAACAGTACTACGTATTTAAAAACAGTTCTTTCCGTGACTTTACTTAAACAACGCAGTAGCGATATCGGTCGATAATTTGAACATGAGTTCTTATCAGCCTTTTTGAAGATTGGCGTTAAATTTTCCACTTTTCAAGAAGTTGGAAAATGAGAGTTTCTAAGAGAAATGTTGAAAATTGCGCCAAGATGGGGCCAGAACCTGTTTAGCCTCTACGAGTAGTTTTGGACTTATCAGGTCAGGACAAATTGCCCTGGACGTGTCCAGGTTGATAAGTACATCTAAAATATCAGTGGTTGTTACAGTTATCGAGTTTAGGGCCGTTTCTGTATGCCATGGCAGAGCGGGTAGTTGGGCTTGTAATAATAATAATAATAATAATAATAATAATCATAATAATAATAATAATAATAATAATAATAATAATAATAATAATAATAATAATAATCATCATCATTTATTGAGGATAAATCTTCAAGTACACGGCCTGATCTAATAGAGGCCCTCATGTGGGTCGTCTATTGTAGCAATACTGACAATATAAGTGTTAAGGAGATTAGCCTTTTCAGGAAGATCATAGGCGAACGAGCCATTTTCACGCTTGATTGGTGATATTTCATTAAAGTTTGAATTCCTGTCAATTAAAAAAGATTTGCTCAGTTTCCACCACTCTTTGGAGCCTGTGCGTCCAATATGACCATTGGCTGGGATGGCACACATACCCTAACAGCTAATGGTCACGTGGCATCTCTATTACCGAGTAAGTAGTAACAAGGTCAGGCAACCAACCGGCGTCCGTCGAACGCTCGCCTCGGCCCGCCACTGCAGAACTCAGCCCTGAACGCAATAGTAAGATTCAGATTCAGATTCTTTATTCTCATTCATGCCGTTTTAGACAGCATATGAGTAACATATAATATAACATGTATGACAACAGTGGATATTTATATATATAAATAGTAATAACCTAGTAGTAGTGGAACCAGTGGTGGTAGTAGTAGTAGTGGTAGTAGTAGTAGTAGTAGTAGTAGTAGTAGTAGTAGTAGTAGCAGTAGCAGTGGTAGTAGTAGTTGTAACAGTAGCAGTAGTAGCAGCAGTAGCACTACGGTAGTAGCAGCAGCAGCAGCAGCAGTAGTAGTAGTAGTAGTAGTAGTAGTAGCAGTAGCAGTAGCAGTGGTAGTAGTAGTTGTAACAGTAGCAGTAGTAGCAGCAGTAGCAGTACGGTAGTAGCAGCAGCAGCAGCAGCAGTAGTAGTAGTAGTAGTAGTAGTAGTAGTAGTAATTTAATCAGCGTTGAATGTTTTGTAATCTCCGTAATTAGGTGACAAACATGTGCTACAATGCAATAAATTGTCTGTTAGCAGAAGAGCAGCGCATTTGAATTCATTTCTGTTTATCATGTTCGGAAATGTAATTGGGTTTACAATCAAGACATGTACTTAATTTCTGAAGTGTTTCGGCAGACGAATGAGGAAATATGCACTGTGCCAACGTCTGTTGTAGTGATTGGAATGTGAAAGCGGAATGCGTTCTCGCCGTGTAGGTCTTCTTCTATTTTAATCGCAGTGTGTCTATCCAAATTAGTCGAAACTCCTAAG
>CM067363.1:24776928-24783713 GCA_034401795.1 Chaetoderma sp. LZ-2023a | reverse complement strand
ACGACACGACGATGTTATTCATGAAAATCTCCCTCTATAATGACTGGCTCGATAACCGAGCCAGTCATTCCAGTGGTAAATTTACAAAAATATTCTTCTGTTGGTCTGCAAATTTACATTTTATATGAGAAAATTTAAGTTTTCTTGAACAAATTTGAGTATTAGTGTTAATGGCCGCCATTACCGCTCGCTGTCCCAATAAACATATGACAATAACCTATCAGAGTATCTTCTCCGTTCGAAACACGTTACTTGTACATGTAATATTTGACCACGCCCATTTACGTCCATCTGCGTGTCTAATATTTTATCCCTTCCAATGTGCAGTTCTCACAATGTTAGCAGATTGAAATGGGAACTTCTAGCAGCTTAATTCACCTTTCCAGCGTATGCACCCATCATATGACGTCATACTCATCTACGTGATGTGTAGAATGACATCATAATGGATGGCGTCATGAATGATGTCGATAAGTACGTCACGAACGCATATTTGAAGACGGTATATGCATTGATGTACACATTTTATGCCTTTACTATTTAATAAATATTCTGTTGACTATTTTGAAACTAATTTGAAGCAGAAACAGCACCCAGTCGAATTAGTTACAAAATATTCAACAGCTTCCCTGAAAAGTTTTCAGGAAATTGGTAGCTAGGGCATTCGGGGATCGATCAATCCCAACACGGCTAGGTGTGGCTGGAGTTTAGCTAGTGATGGGCGGGGCATAACTAAAAATGGAAAGGTTCATTACAGTACACACTATATATATATTGGCCAATCGTGGTGCTTACCTTTTGTCATTGACGCCATCTCTTAGTTACATGCCCGCCCCCCCCCCCCCCCCCCCCCCCCACCCACTCTCTCCCTCCATCTCCAGTTGCTACACGTCTCTCCTCGCTCTCTCACTCCCTGTTGTGCCAGTTGGGATTGGAACAAAATAACTTCTATCAAGAGAGAACTTGTCCGTAGTGACGACATCACGGAGCTCTCTGAACTGGTTATCACATGCACTCTGCTTGCTGAAGATCAGTCAACAGAAAACTAGTCGACCAACAATGCAATTCCGGCTTCAGGATAACTCATACACCAAAGAAGGTTGCAGAGCATACGAGGTACACTGACTTCTATTCTCATGGAAAACAATAGAGTGATCAGATTTGCCACATAGGTCCCTGCCGTGGTAATCAAACACGTCACGTGTTCGCTGACGTCACAATTCAATCAAAATTGTGTAGCGCCATCACGAACATTAAAATGTTAAACATGAAAGAATACGAATTACATGTCTTTCGATGCATTTACAATTTAATACACATTTGTGTTGAATATTTTGAAACTAATTCGACATCCCTGTGCCAAGTTAGTCTCCTCATATTCACCAACTTATCTGTATAGTTACATTGAAATTGAAACTGGATTCAAGCTTTCAAATCGACTTTAACACGCGTAATATATAGCTGAAGCTTAGCTAAAATGTGCCTGCGGAGCTCAATATGTATCTGTATATTGATGCGTAGATCTGCAATCACGTGATCAATCTGTAACCTCGTTAAGAGATTTACGCTTGGTTATTTGCTAACTCCTCGGGTTATCATTACTTCAACATTTTACATGTGAAATTAATCAATGATCGGAATTGTAAAACCAATCATAGCGGAAAAGGAATACGCATACCCATAAGACTACCCCCTCATCACTACTATAAATGCGAAATATTTTCTTTGGAAAATAGCGATTAGAAAATAACAAGAAAAGTCTAAGGCCTCCTGACGAATCCACAAATTGATTGTTTTGCATAGAATGAAACGTTTAGTCGCACACTTTTGCAAACAGGTTCCCGCCACATACTCAATGTCTTGTAAATGGGTACTTATAGCGAACATTTAGAATAATTGTATTGGAGACATTGATTGTGCTCTGGTGGTGGGGTGGGGTGAGTGGGTGAGTTGTGGTGTCTGGAGATGTGAACACGGATACTGGAATTACGACATAGAATTAAAGTTTCTCTCTCCAGAGCTCTGGACGATCTTCTTGTTGAGCTTATGGTAATCGAATTTATCCCGATTTACGCCTCAATTTGTTCTGAATGCGAACCCGAGCACTTCTTTAAGCCTAATCGTGCCTGATTACATCTACTCAGAGTAACTGGTGGGACTGTTCTTTAGCGGAATAGCAAATTACATTAGAGTGTCCGTTGATTACATTCATGCTTTCTCAAGTCTACAAATGCCTTAGCCACGGATACCGAGAATGTTTATTGTTAATCTCAGATTCTTCGATTCACATATGGATTGTAGGTATTGGTCATAAGAAAAAAGATTATACTGCAGCAACGACTTACATCAACAACATTAAAATGCTTAACATTACCGTCGCTGTTGCTGTTATCGTCGGCGTCGTCGTCGTCACCGTCGTCGTCGTCGTCGTCGTCGACGTCGTCGTCGTCGTCGTCGTCGTCGTCGTCGTCGTCGTCGTCGTCGTCGTCGTCGTCGTCGTCGTCGTCGTAGTCTTCCACGCCACCAGTAATGCCGGCGCCAGCTCCGCCGCCGCCATCCTCGTCGGCAGCCCAACCACAACCATACCGTCACCACCTCGAATATTGTAGCCATCAGGATCACCATCATCACTACTAACATTATATCCACCTCAACGATACCACTACGTCCTCAACCACCGTGGATATTACAAGCATTAACATCATCACCACCAACGCCATTATGCGCAACACCGGCATCAACAACACCTTTATCAACAACACTGTCAGCCACAACACCAGCGTCAAGGACACCAGCATCAACACATCCACCATCAACAACACCAGCGGCAACAAAACCAGCATCAACAACACCAGCATCAACAACACCAGCATCAACAACACCAACATCAATAACACCCTCATCATTATCATCAACAACACCATCATCAACAAAACCAGCATCAACAACACCAGCATCAACAATACCATCATCAACAACACCAACATCAATAACACAATCATCATCATCAACAACACCAGCATCATTACCAGCACCTACATGGCTTGTAATGTTTTAAACTTAAAATAAAGTACCCCTTGCTCATTTCTTTCTCAAAATTCTAATATCAAGAATAAATGGCATCGGTAATATTCGTTGGCATTAAATATTGGTTGACAAGCTAACATTAGCTAACGCTGTCGCAACCTCGCTGAGCTGGCCGCGACTAAACTGTCACAAGAGATTACACAGAATGCGAGACATAATTATGTTTGAAGTTAGCCACGACCATAACTGGCATTGTTAGACAAATCATGCGATCATCTTTAAATGCCATTTCGAACAGAGCTAATTTCCCCTGTCACATTTTTTGCACGAATTATTTGGTATTTTGCAGCAGATTCTAACCAACTCCCGTCGGTATGGGATATTGCCTTTTGGGGCAAAATGTGGTGTGCCATTTATGACACTTCTGAACGAACCACCATAATCTGGACCCAAAGGATATTTACCATAACAAATGAGTTAACTTTAGCGGTGGTATGTTTTGTAGTAATGATTTCCTAATTGCCCGTACAGTGTCAGTATTAATAGGTTAGGTGCGTTATTTCCATGGAAGCGTAATTGACGGACGGATTTCTAGCTTTGGCCCGCCTTTTTTCTAGCTAAGCTCCTCCCACATGTCACGTGTTTTGCGAGCGATTTAAAACTTTCAAACGCGAAATCTCAGAATCTGAAGTTCAAGGCAACTATAAAGGTAAGCTGTTGTATATTTTCAAATTAATTTTCGGGGATGGGTGGGTGGAGATGAGGCAAATAGTAAACCCTTAGACTCAAGCGATACAGTAGACCTTGAAGAATTCACCTTTCCAGAGTACCCACCCATCATATGACGTTATAATGAACTGCGTGATGTGTACAATGACATCATAATGTATGACGCCATGAATGACGTCGATAAGTACGTCACGAACGCATATTTGAAGACGGTCTATGCGTTGTTGTACACATTGTTTGCTTTTACTATTTAATAAATAGGCAGCAACAGCACCCAGTCAAATTAGTTACACAATATTCAACAGCTTCCCTGTATAGTTTTCAGGAAATTGATAGACAGGGCATTTGGGGATCGATCAATCCCAACACGGCGAGGTATGGCTGGAGCGCAGCTAGTGATGGGCGGGGCATAGCTAAAAATGGAAAGGTCCATTGATAGGGTCGCGTGAACTATCAAATACAAATAGAATTCTTGTTCAACCTGCTGGATCGATACAGCCAACAACTGATAAGTGTACTGTGATAGCACTTCTCGAAAGCCTCATGGATGCTGCTGGGGGCGAGGTTATGGAGCGTCTAAACAAATGCTTGGAGATTGAACAACGTGTACCGATATCAAAATCATGACGTATAATAGATGGAAAGTCAGTTAGTTGTCCAGGAACTTATGCCAGTTAAAAAAGCTTTAGGGACTTAGGGAACTCGGCATAGCCTATGTGCAGATTACCACAAGTAGGGGTTATGGCCAAGATAATGTTCGCGTCATATTTGGCCAATAGACCATAGGTTATCACTGTAAGATGATACAAGAGCACGAGGAAATGTAAAACACAAACAGAAATGTGACTCCAATAATACAACACACATCAAGGAGGCTCACTCGTCTCTCCCCAGCAATGAAACCCATGATTCATTGACATTGATTCTTGGTGGCAGGTTAATTGAGAGTGGATCCCTAATGGAAACAGTGACATCCACGAGAAGGAGTCTGAAACGCATTTTGAATAGAGATATATCAATAAAGGTTCGCACACAGGAGGAAACGGATCATTATATGTGCTGAGCAGCTGCTTGCAAGAGCTGGATATAATTCATTAAGGTAAACATATATTCCTAGAACGGTGACGTGTTACTTCTTGCTTTGGGCAAAGTCGCATATATTTGGAGATGATGCAGCTGTATTTATCGCCACCAGAGAAAGCCGTCGGATAGTTTTCTTGAAACCAATCTCTGGCCATCTTGAGCCACAGCGAGCAAAGGACCTCATCAACTGTCTTTCCCCGGCTGGTTTTGATAAACCGGGCTAATCCAACGAAAGGGGAATCCTACTTGTGTTTAGGCATTACTGGATACTAATCTGTTATTTTGCCGGCAATTAATCAACTGGGTGGAGGGACTAAGCTATCAGAAACTGTAATTCAAGTCTAATAGCACATTGCAAGATGAAAACATTTTATGTAGCCTGTTCTTCCCTGAGAACACTAGTATATCTAATGCACGAGAGCTATGATCGCGTTTGTTCCGCTTGTTGAAAGCTGACCAGTGTGTTGAAATATTGCGACCAACTCCAGTGCCTGCAGGTGGCATATTCGGCGCGCACATCTGCCGGTAACTATTTGGTGACATGACCTTATTCTGGCACCTTTAACGCGCGATCATTTAAAGTTAGGTCGACGACATGCTGACAGTCTATTAACACATTTGATGTAGAAAGTTCCACCGGCGCCATTTCCAATTTCCAATTCGTGAGATGTGGGTGCGACAGAGCTTACAGAGATTCATTCACTTTGTGCTCAATGAGTGTTCTTGTAAATTAGCCAGTGTAGTATGCACATAACATAGCGACTGTCAAAGTGATATGTACAGATATTGCAAGAATGAATCACAAAGACTTACCCTCTAGGTGGGGCTTAGAATACACCTTCCGTATCCTCTGCGTGTCGTAAGAGGCGACTAAAGGAGGTAAGGGTGAGGTAACCCTGACAGAAACCTCGAGTGCTGAAGACGGAGGTTCCAGGCCGCACGGAGCACTCTAATAAACCATGGATCCACGCACTTAACGCTTATGATCATCTCGATAGTCACTTACGGGACTGGCGGTATGATCAGCGAACGAAAAGAAGAAGAAGAATCACAAAGAATATGGAACAGTACATCCGTGAATACCAGTCTCGCAATAGCTGCAAGCAAAGTAAAAGATTTAGAATCTCTTTATGAATGAATCCAAAACTGAGTTCAGCCACATATATCTAATTACAAAGCATGAAACTAAAAAAAATGACGATCCGCTTCGTGGCGGTGAACCATGGAGGAAAAGTAAAATCTTGGGCTCACTGCTTTGTTGTACTGCTAACATTGATGCAGGCTGCGTCATGAGGAACATAGCTTTGCATTCCTTCTGGAAGCTATGGATTCGTGGATCAAAGATGCCCTTGACAAAGCGACTACATTTGTACAATGCCACCTGTGTATCCTTGATGCTGTATAACTGTAACAGCTGGACATCTCCAAAGGCAGCTCAGGGTGGGGTGGGGTGCGGTGGTGTGTGTGTGTGTGGGGGGGGGGTGTTGGGGGTTGTTGGGGGAGGGGATATGGGGGTGCGCAGGTGGTTAATGGCACACGCATACACCGTTTTCCTCCATTTGCACCGGGTGTTGCTTTGCGTTTGCGAATAGCGTTATAGCTATGCTATGATTGCATTTTATTGTTCCTGATTAGAGGTTGAAATCAGCCTCGATATGATTTTGAAATGGCATTAATCAGCTTTAAATCTGCCCATCGTGCTCATAGTCCACCATCTTCTACAATTTAATATACCCTAGCACATTATTATATATGACGCAGGGATGTGAGTTTGAAATGTCAATTGCTAGGACTACGGCATTGACTAGTGGCAAGCCCCCCTCCCCCACCCAACCCACACCACACCCACGCCCATACCCACCTCACCACGGATACGTACACAGGATTACAACATGATAAGTAAATACAAATATATCAGTTAATTACGTAACGCATGCGCCATTGAT
>CM067363.1:24629428-24774428 GCA_034401795.1 Chaetoderma sp. LZ-2023a | reverse complement strand
AACATTGGAAACACCATCGACATTGCAAAGTCAATGTGTAATAAATTAAGCATCGTTACATTGTGCTGTTGTCATGGTTCACATAGAACAGCACATTAAAGTCAAATAAAGAAATGCACGTTGATAAATTATTGTGGTGCTATGTAGCCAGCATATTCCTCCACTAGATCCAATCCAAATGGCGTATGCTTTTTTAATTATCCCTAATTGCCCGTACCAATCTGGTCAGAATCTAATACAGAGATGAATTTACAGTGACAGTAATGGCGAGAATTAAATATTGATTGGTACGCTATTACTTGAGGTTCTGTCGCAATCTTCCTCTGAAGGCCATAACAAAACTGTCACGGGGGATTACACGAAATGCTGGAAATAATTAAATGTGAAGTTAGTCACGATCATAACTGTCATTGTCAGACAGATTATGCCACCGTTTTTAAATGTCATGTCTCTCAGGACTGCTTTTCCTTGTCAGTGATTTGTGCGAAGTAGCTGTTAATATACAGCCCATTACACCCAAACCTGTATATACGTATTACGGGTATTTGAGGCCAATATATACCGGTTCCATAAAACGGTGGTCATAGGAACACCAGTCTTAAGATACCACCATCGTCGGGCAACCAACGCCATTTACCTCAGCACACGAGTTGACTTATGTGACCACTTGTCTTTAGCCACCTATGGACATTTCCAAGTTGATTTATCCATTACATGGCGTTATATGACGTCATAGTTAACTACGTGATGCGTAGGATGACATCATAATCATGATGTCATGAATGACACGATATAATCAGTCTTTAACGCTTAATAGTTCGACACGCTGTACGAATGGTATGTCTTTAAAGTTTAATAAACATTCTGTTAAATATTCTGAAACCGATTTGACTGGACGCTGTTGCTGTATGCCAATGGACCTTTCCAGTTTACCCATCCATCATATGACGTCAGATGACGTCATAATCAACTACGCGGCGTGTTAATAAATTCTAATATGAATGACTCGAGTTAGTCCGTCTTTAAAGCTTAGTAGTCCGACATGGTGTACGAATCGTATGATTTTCTATTTAATAAATATTATGTCCGATGTTTTCTAACTAATTTGACTGTGCGCTGTTGTTGCCATAGGCAGCAACAGCACCCAGTCAAATTAGTTAAAAAATATTCAACATCTTACCTGCATAGATTTTTAGAAATTGATGGTCGGTGTGTTCGTGGATCGACCAATCCCAACACGAGCGTTGTGTGGGTGGGGGTTACCTAGATATTGGCTGAGCATAGCTAAGACCGGAAACGTCCATTGCACATGTTTCCCAACCTTTTATGCATAGCATGTGTTGACCATGTTTGAGTTGAAGATTATATTGTCAGGTGAGTGGATTCATAGTGTTTGCCTTGTTCCATGGCTCACAGTAATAATAATGCTACTATCGTGCAATGCCCCACAACTCTCGAGAGTAGGCCTACGGATATCGGTTTTAACATTGCTAATGTCAGTCCCGTGGACAAATGTTGCCCATTTAGAAACCCTATATATATTTCTGCATGATAAGCAAAAAAGATCATCACGGGATAATCTCTAGAGAGTCAAAGTAATGGTGCATTCGCACAGCCAGGCCAAGCTGAATAGGTACATCAGCAATCTGCATTAGACAATTTAAGATATTTTGACCTGTCAAAGAAAGCTACCCTATGAATATACAAAGCATCCTTTACGTTTTCTCAATATTCCTTTCAGACAGATCTGAATAAAATTCACTAGGATATCGGAGACCTGACGTTGGTCTGACAGTTGACGAGGTTCCATATTTAGCAGGACAGGGTTTCGCCAAAGGCTAATATCACTAGGCATATTAATTCTCAAATAGCTGACATAACGATAAGAAATATTAGTATGAACATCGTATTTTACAAATTTGCAATCACTGGGTGCGTGTATTTTCGATAAACATCAAATACACATATAATAAAAACTGCTTTTCAAACAAGCAAACGTGACGTAACCATAATACCATGGAAAAAAATATTTCTAGTGGTGCGTCAGAATATCTGGGACTCAGGAAAACACCATAAGGTGAATTGATTCATTGGTATCACATTTCTATCTGTACTAGATTTACGCGGCATGATCGTGTTGGCATTGGCAGAGATTCGAACCCACAACCTACGAAAGCGGCGTTAGTGTGGTGGACGTGTTTGTGAGTTATGATGCTTGGCGCTTTCGTCGGTTGTGCCTTCGATTCGCTGCCACTGCCAAAGTGCCGTAATGCTAGAACTACTTGTATAACTGACCTTATTGAAAAACTTTTGATATAAAGTTCAGGGTGATCATCAAAACAGCATAAAACAAAAAGGAACAGCAACCAGAAATCTTTATGTTCCAATTTTATCCAAATGCATCTATATTTTGACTTATATTTGATTTTCTTTCTGGATTACTTTGAACTTCTACGCGTTATCTCCCCTACTTACATATAATATATTTCCACATATATATCATTTAGGAGATGATCTTGCTTGCATAAACTCACTTGAACCACTCGACATACCTACATTGCCTTCAATAATATCAGCCGTAAGTGTGTTAAATAAATCAGACATAATTTTTGTGAGAATTCATATTAATATGATGATATCATTTGTGTTGTCAACACCTCGCGACTTTCGTGGGCTACGCGCGTGACTGTCCGCATCTAATGTATGCATATGCAACCATCGATCCTACTGTGTTTGGGTGTAAGAGTGGTAAGGAATCGCGAGGGCATTCGACAGACACATTGTCGCATCAACCTAGAATCCTGATAATAGCCATTCTGTCATTATCAATATGGTAACAGCACATATGTCACCAAATGCCAGCACATCTTCTTCATCGTCTTAATTTTAGTATTCGGCCTTCGTCATCATCATCATCAGCATCATCATCATCATCAAGGTAAGTATTGGGGCAAAATTGCACAGTTCCTCTTGTTCCGTTGTGCGTGATTAGTCTAGTGAAAAAAATGAATATTTGCACGCGCGCGTAGGCCCTATAATATGTTACTCGGAACGAGTATGCGCCATCAGAAAAGGTATGTACCATTTTGAGAACTCTTAGCTTGACTGGAAACAGTACATTTGCGGGTTCACAACTTGACCTAAATTTATATCCAGAGTAACAGCATCGTAATGAACTTTAATTTATATACGTGAAGTGTCCACCGGGAAGAATATTGATTCCTGCCCTGTAAGTGTGAGTCAACAGAAGATCGAATACAAATTCATTTGTGTGGGGCTGGGGTGTGGGGTTGGGGTGGGTATGGTTGTCTATCTTGGGAGCGTAAATCAATTAATGGTCAAGATTTCTCAGGAAAATTAACATTTTTACAGGCTAAGGAGAACATTTCTTTGTAGATTTACAAAAATAGATTTCTGTCATCTGCATATGGACATTTCTCTAGACCACTGCAAATACTGTTCATCAAATTGGTAACGATAACGCGATTTCCAGTTTTCTCTAAGTCAGTGTCTATTTGCATGCCGGGAGAAGAGTATTTTTTGAAGATTTATCACTTGAATGACTGGATCGGTTACCGAGCCAGTCATTCCAGAGGTAAATTGTGAAAAATACTCTTCTCTCAGCATACAAATGGACAAGCATGGCCTCACGATCACCAAGCACTGTTCGTTTTTTAACAGCTCGGCCATTAAAGGGTCACGTTGAAACAAGTGAGGTTACACCTGATCGTTTGTTCCGAAATGACATTGGGAAAGCTGATAACCTTGTCAGAGGGCATGTTGGGAAGTTAAGTAAAATATGCATCTAGATCTGCTAGATCTGACCCGACAAATGTTAGGCCCATTATATAAGCATGGTCCTAGCCTGTAGTATTCTAAGCTTTGCTAAACCTGTTGGTAGTATCGAGCTCATCATGCACTGGTTAGCGATCGTCCTATTGGCAAACTCCTACTTTGGTACGTATCCTAACATGTTCATTGCCACTGTCTCGGCTAAGATATTATTCAGGAAAGTTATTGTTTCAATAATTTTTCAAGAAAACAATTTCGGTTGTTAACATTTCTCTTAAAGCTCTTTACGAATATTAAAATTGAAATTTTGAAAAGCAAATCATTTTCAACGAAACGCTAAACATAGCACAACCTGGTTTCAACATGTGTATTCCGCATTGTCTCACCTTATTTAACGATGTGTATGTGACATCAATGACCATTCGCCTATTCTAATGATGCCGTTTCATCTCTTCCACAGCCCTGACATTGGGCCAGTATGATCCTAATTGCTCAGGTAAACAGGTCATTGTTCACCTGTTTTAATGGCGCTGGCAGGACATAGCTGATGAATGTGAACGGTTCCTTGGCCCGAATGGTTTCTGTGGTGTACAGGTACGGATATGATCTCTATCCAAGGTCAGTAGATAGCTAGGATAGTTAAATAGCACGATTTGTCGATAGCTACAATGCCGAACATAGGACTCATGACACCCTGTGCAAAGCTTATGCAATTCTAACTTTCGGAACTTTCGTTAAAGTAACGAGAAAACTAAGGTTCCGTTTGGCCGTAATGCTGCTGAGACCCCTGAGGTTAGAAAGCTGTAGGATATGGCCACATCCGTCTTATACAGTACCGGAGGTGGCACGCAATTCTCACGATCACCACACGAGTCCGTTTTAACCAGTTTGTGCGTTTACGGGATACGCTGACACGATGGATTAGATAGCAACATCTCCATGCGCGTGCCCGTAAGCTCGAAACTACATAGCAGCATTATCCTTTGTTAATCAATAGAGGGATCCGACCCGTCAGTCAAGATTATGACTTCACAATCAAAATGACGAATGTCCGTCCTGTAAGCGGTAATAGTCCGTCACGAATGAACATGATGTATATATCATTGAGTAATGTACAGTGTAACAAATACTGCGTAGGATATTTTCGAACCAACTTTTAGCTTGCAGCATTGAAAGCAACTGTTCCCTCTCAAATAATTTTTCAAATAATCTAATTTAAATGTCGCAGCCATTGTTACAAAATAAACTAATTAAATAAATACTTTTTCTTTGCCCTGTAGGTGAGGATTAGAATACACCTTCCGTATCCTCTGCGTGTCGTAAAAGGCGACTAAAGGAAGTATGGGTGAGGTAACCCTGACAGAAACCTCGAGTGCTGAAGACGGAGGTTCCTGGCCGCACAGCGCACTCTAATAAACCATGGATCCACGCACTTAACGCTTATGATCATGTCGATAGTCAGTTACAGGACTGGCGGTATGATCAGCGAACGAAAAGAAGAAGAAGAAGAAGTGAAATTATTCATTACCACCTAGAACCAATGGACCCTTCCGAGTTTATCCATCGGTCATCTGACGTCATATGATGTCATAATTAACTAAGTGACATGTATGCTGACGTCATAATCATGACGTCATGAATGATTCGAAATATCCCGTCTTTCACGCTTAATAGTCCGACACGTTGTATGAATTGTATGTCTTTACCATGTAAGAAACATACTGTTGAATATTGTGAGACTAATTTGATTGGCGCTGTTGCTGCAATGGGCAATAACAGCACCCAGTGAAATTAGTTTCAAAATATTTAACGGCTTACAGGTATAGTTTTCGAGAAATTTACAGTTAGAGTTTTCAGGGATCGATTGATCGATCCAAGCAGGAGCGAGGTGTGGGTGGGGCTTAGCTACATATGAGCAGGGCATAGATAAAATTGGAAAGGTCTATTGCGAATAGACATTTCATGTGCTTTGAAAAACATTGAAGCCCTTCTATCTCAGGTCTCTACGATCTGACCTCGATACCTCCAACTACAGTTTTAGTTACACTCGACACCGATGATATGTACATGAAGATTGACATAGGAAAAGGTCTGTATTTTGTCCAAAAGCATTTGAAAAATAGACCCCCCCTCAAAAAAATATAACAGGCCGACTGACGAAATATTGGCGAATTTTAAAGGGCAATGATTTGGAACTCTCAGGTGAAAGTTACACACACACGTGTGACTGCGTAATGGGTAGGCTTTTCAGTACAAGTGCTGCCAACATCTATGCAGCAGAGGTGGATGTGCTTAGCAAATATCCAAGCGGCCACTCTTCTCCAAGATGTATCTGGTTGATAGTTTTAATATTTGGCATCATACAAAGGAAGACTTTAACACATTGTTCACCACCTTGAACAATCTTGATACCAATATCAAACTAAAAGCCAACATTCACCAGATGTCCGTAGACTTTTTAGATGCAAATCTATATAGGCATCTATAGTATCAATTTGGCACTTGGATTACAACGTATATTTTATGCCCACAGACTCACATCAATTACTGTCAAAGTAATCTTTCCTCATAGTTTTCAAAGGAATTTTAAAATCACACCTCATTCATTTCCATGGGAATTCGAGTGATTTAGACACCTCAAACTGAGAAGGGATTCGTCTCGACTTTTCCACATAATTAATTCTGAAACTACATGATTTGCGCTGATACTGCTGCAAAGCACAGGCATATCAATATTCGCCATAGTCATCCGATTATAGGCGTAGAAGAATCCACGCACAGTGGACAGAAAAAGTGTGAGCTAGAGTTACTTCATCAACACCCCCCCCCCCTCCACCCCCCAAAAAAAAATCATAATCTTTTAAAATAAACAGAAATTCGAACTTCAGTTCAATTTAAATTGTGATTCTGAAAACACCATTTATTTAATATCCTGAAAACTATTAAAAAAGCAGCATGTCGGTGAAACTAAATGCTCTTTAAGATGGCGAGCAACTTTGTACCTTTGCGATATTACGGAAGAAGAAGACACGCATGTCGCCGAACGCATTAACCTTCATCGTCATTCAGTCGGTCTGGACGTCGAAATTATACCCATTGAATAACACCTATCTCTAATACAGACCAAAACACTGATAAACGAAGGAAACTTAAAGCATCATTTTGAGTAAGTAATTACAGACAAAATGGCTGAGTGGCATTAGCGTTGACCCATATCTTGCTGACCAGCGTGCAATGATTCCATTCCCTCTGACCTATTATCAAATACAACGTTGAAATTTCCCCAACTCTGTAAGATGAGTATTGTGAATTACATGATAATTTAAGACAGCCTCTCACCAAGAGTCCAGTAATAGCATTTAAGAAAAATCCGAATCTACAGTGACATTTTGGTTAAATCTAAATTAGCTTATCAAACATTGCCACAATCTCGAAGTCGTCTCTACAAAACAAAAATAACAAATCTTATGCAATAAAATTAATTAAAAAATGGTTTCATTTTTCTAAATTATGAGTCGGCGTGTTAACCATATTACTATCCATCCTACCTTCCGGTCTACGCACGTACCTACCTACCGTCCTACCAATGTACCGACATTTCTACCTACCTACCTACCTACCTACATACATACATACCTACATGTTCGACCTTATTCAAAGCCCTCAAACCGAGAGGGTACTCTTCTCGGTTCCTGCGCAAAATAAAGTCTGAAACTTTGCATAATTTGGAAATCATTCCAGATAATGCCAGAAATTCTCGGCCTACCAAAATTTGTCATAATCGTCCGATTATTGGTGAAGGAGAATCTCGGAAATGTGAAAAGAAAAGGTGTAAATTGGATAAATTTCTTCCTTCCCAGAGTACATTCACGAGCTTTCAAAACAAAAGCAAATTTCAAATTCAGTCGAAATTAGATTGCGATTCTGAAAATGTCATTTACTTAATTTCATGCAAATTGTGTCAAAAGCAGTATGTTGGCGAAACAAAAAATCGACTAAGATGCCGAGCAACCAGACACCTTTCAGATATTAGACTAGAGGAAGACACACATGTGGCTGAACATTTTAATCTTCCTGATCATTTAGTCACCCGTGACTTTGAAATTATGCCCATCGAACAGCTACCTCTTTCAGACACAACAGAGGAAACTGATAAACAAAGATCACTAAGAGAATCGTTTTGGATTAAAGAACTCGAAACACAATGGCCAAGGGGCATAAATTCGGACCCATGCCTCTCGGATCAACGTGAGATTATCCCATTTACTCTCACATACAATCGGAAAAATGTTGAAATTGCGAAAATCCTAAAGGATGAGTATCACAAATTACAGGACAATTTAAAACAACCATTCAACAAGCGTCCAGTAATTGCATTTAAGAAAAATCCTAATCTACGCGACATCTTGGTAAAAGCGAAACTCAAATAAGTGTTCAAAACATCAATCAATGATTTATCATTGTATACTAATCAGGCCATATGGCATCTATTAAACAAAATTGACAATCTCAGGTGATAAAATAAGCAAAAATATTTTCAATTTTTTTCAATTTTGAAAATTCTGAGCCGGTGCGTTTACAATATTACATACATACCTACATACATACCTGGTTGTGGGGTTGGGTGGTTGGTTGGTTGACTGGGTGGTTGGTTGGTTGGCTGGGTGGTAGGTTGGCTGGGAGGGTGGTTGGTTGGTTGTGTGGGTGGATGATTGGGTGGTTGGTTGGGCGGTTGGTTAGTTGGGTGGTCGGTTGGGTAATTGATTGGCTGGGTGATCGGTTCGGTCTGTCCATCCTTCTTTCCTTCTATCCTTGTATCATTCAATCATTTGTTTATTCATTAATCTGTTTTAACCTTTTGAATTGCATGATTGTTTAGTCCAGAAAACTGCCATTCATTCCATCCTTCCTCCCTCTATCCTTCCATCTACCCGTCATTTCGTTCCTTCATTCGTTCATTTATTACCTCATTTCTTCATTCTTTCTAGCCTTGCTTCCTGCTTTCCATCCACTGGCATCTGTTCATTCGCTCGTTCGTTCGTCCGTCTGTCCGACCGTCCATCCATCAGTCCATCCATTCGTTCGTTCGTTCGTTCATTCATTCATTCGTTCGTTCGTCCATTCTTTCCTCCATCCTTTCCTGCCTCCTTTCCTCCATCCTCCCCCCTCCTTCCTTCCTCCATCCCTCCCTCCCTCCTTCTCCCTCCCTCCCTCCTTCCTCCCTTCCTTCCTTCCTTCCTCCCTCCCTCCCTCCTTCCTCCCTCGCTCCTTCCTCCCTGCTGCATCCTCCCTCTCTCCATCCCTTCATTTATTCCTTCCAGCCATCCATTTTTCCTTCCTTCCTTCCAGCCTTCATCTCTTTCATCTTTCCTTCCTCCCATCATCCCATTCTTCCTTCAAGCCCTCATTCCTTCCATCTTTCCTTCCCCCTACCCTCGCTTCCATCTGTCCTTCCATTCATCCATCATGGTTGATTGGTTGGTTGATTGGGTGGTTAATTTTATGGTTGGTTGCTTATTTGAGTGGTTGAGTGGTTGGGTGGTTGATTATGTGTCTGGGTGGGTGTTTGGTTGGTTGGTTGGGTGGTTGGTTGGGTGGTTGGTTGGGTGGTTGGTTGTGGGTTTGGGTGGTTGGTTGGTTGACTGGGTGGTTGGTTGGTTGGCTGGGTGGTAGGTTGGCTGGGAGGGTGGTTGGTTGGTTGTGTGGGTGGATGATTGGGTGGTTGGTTGGGCGGTTGGTTAGTTTGGTGGTTAGTTGGGTGGTCGGTTGGGTAATTGATTGGCTGGGTGATCGGTTCGGTCTGTCCATCCTTCTTTCCTTCTATCCTTGTATCATTCAATCATTTGTTTATTCATTAATCTGTTTTAGAGAGAAAATTACACACAGAAAATGACTTTATTTCTCAACACAATGATAATCTTTGAAATCAATACCTATGGAAACTGCTGACATTTGAGTAACTATATTACAAAGCAAAAGTTTTAATCAAAATTACTCATTCAGATCAAAGATTTTCAAACAAGGCCATCAGTCACGTATTTCTTTGAAATGTGTCCTTTGCATTCCAAATTATTTATTATACTTTGAAAGGGTCACTTAAGCGCCTTTCAAATGATCTCACGGTTCACATCAAAGTCAGATTACTAGTTGGCTTTGAACCAGTGAGCAGTCCGCCGCTAAGCCATTGAAAGTAGCTTAATCTTTAACACCTTTCCAAATTGAAACCAACTCATTTATCCAGAGCTCAATTAGTCAACAATACATTAGTACAATGAATTATAACACCTTTTTAGTGGCGTGTACCTCAAAGCAAACAACTTAGTAACTTTAAAGAAAAGGATTAAGTCTCAAAGACATTCACTTGCCCAATAAATAGTAGGGCAAACTGTTGGACTGGTAGATTTGTCTAATAGGCTGCTGAAGAAGTGTGTAAACACGAAACGCGTCCAGCCCTCTGACGATGTGAAAAATTTCATTACTGTGTATTCCTGTGTATTTCTGTGTATCTCTGTGTATTCCTGGATAGTACTGTATTCCTGTATTGCTGTGAGTAAGTTATAATATTTATATTGTTATTTCTGTATTGCCTGTCCTTAAATATTAAATATTTTCATGTCACCACTAATCATTACTACTAACCACATTTCTCTTATTTCAGCCTTGTAAATTAAGCCCTCTTGCATTAGAAATATATATATATATAGACAGACAGACTAGCTGACAAACCTCCCACCTGTAGAGTGTGCGCCTGGTAGCATTTTTGTACTGATTGACTGTCTGGCTGCATTAGAGTTTGATCGATTGATTGGTTGGTTGGTTGTTTGAGCCCTACTGGATTTGACTGGTTGCTTGATTTGATTGTTTGTTTGACTTGATTGCTTGCAGGACTTATTATTTGACCTGATTGGTTGCGTGATTTGATCTGCGTGATTTGTTGCTTGAGTTGATTGGTTGCTTGATTGGTGGCTTGAATTGATTGGTTGCTTGATCTGATTAGTTGCTCGATCTGATTGATTGCTTGATTGGGGGCTTGAGTTGTTCTTGATTTGACTAGTTGCTTGATTTGACTAGTTGCTTGATTTGACTAGTTGCTTGATTTGATTGGTTGTTTAATTTGATTGCTTGCTTGATTTGAGTGTTTGTTTGATTGGTTACGTAATTTGTTGCTTGAATTGATTGGTTGCTTGATCGAACTAGTTGCTTGATCTGATTGATTGCTTGATTGGGGGTTAGAGCTGTTGCTTGATTTGACTAGTTGCTTGATTTGATTGGTTGTTTTATTTGATTGGTTGTTTCATTTGATTGCTTGCTTGATTTGATTGCTTGCGTAACCTGTTGCTTGATTGGTTACATGATTTGTTGATTGAATTGATTGGTTGTTTGAATTGATTGATTGTTTGATTTGATTGGTTGCATGATTTGTTGTCTAATCTGATTGGTAGCGTGATTGGTTGCTTGTATTGATTGGTTGCATGATTGATTGGTTGCTTGAATTGATTGTCTGAACTGATTGGTTGCGTGATTGATTGTTTGGATTGATAAGGTGGTGGACGGGTTGTTTGCCGATTTGCCAACTTGATTGATTGCCTGGTTAATTAAGATTGATTAAGATTAATTAAGATTGATTGAGATTGATTAAGATTGATTAAGATTAATTGAGATTAATTGAGATTGATTGAGATTAATTGAGATTAATTGAGATTAATTGAGATTAATTGAGATTAATTGAGATTAATTGAGATTAATTAAGATTTAGATTGATTGATTGACTGTGATTCCATGGCTAGACAACGCGGGGGTAGGCGAAGGGCTGGTGATGACGCTGAATCACACCACCCATCATCTGCTCACGCACGCCTGGTTAAAGTATACTACATGGTAATCCAATGTTTTCACCACCTGGGTGTGCTGAACACGCATCTAGACAGCGACACCGTGCCAAATGGCCTCGGTCGAAAGGTCAAGAGTTTGACAGACTTCTGCAAACCGGCCATGCCAGATGCTGAGGTCCACTTCGACATTCGTAATGTCAACTTTGAATGGGCGAAAACAATGATTAAAACATGGGTTCGCCACTATAACTGTAAACTAGGAGTCCTCCGTTCTGAGCTACTCTCAGCCCAAACTCTTCCTTATTTAGACCTTGGTCGGGCTAAGTCCACTGCAATCCATTGGGCCAAAAAGAATTATCACAGAAAATTGGATCACAACGCCATCTCAGCATTTTATGATTTTATTAGACCACTTGATCCGAATTATAAGCCTGTTACTCAACCACCAAATGTCACCCCTGTTAGCAAACCAGTACAAAATGCAAATTTAGTACAATCCGCTCATCCCAAAAAGCGGCTACATTCACCTGCAGAGGCCTCACCACCACTAAAACGTCCAGATAAACAACCGTCTCCCATTAGCTCTCTTCCTGGCACATCCAGTGACCACAGTATTTACATTCCAGTGGACCCCTCTATGATCCCTCTACCAGATTCACCTCCACCAGCGCCACCATTCTCTCCTGAGGATTTTCCTCCTCTTCCGCAGAGGGTGTCAAATGCCAAAGGTGCTAGTAAACAGCCGGGTCCAAGGACCCGAGCTGCACAAAAGGTCCCTCAACCACGATTCACACCATCTCCATGCGCCAGACCAAAGAAGCCCACACCCTTGGAACAGAATAAGTTCTGGAAATTCAGGAATGAGGCCACCAACAAACCAAATTGGCAACTTCCGACCCTCGACAAAAAGATCTTGATCGTCGGAGATTCAAACTTGAGTCGGATTAATGTGGATCCCCATCCAGATACTCAGGTTGCCTGTTTCCCTGGAGCATCGATTAATGATCTCAGAACGATCATTAATAAATACACAGGGAAATTGCAACCTGAGAAAGTAGTCCTCACCATAGGAATAAATGATAGGAATAATCTGATCTCAGCCTCCGAGTATCGACTTAGGTTATTATTCAGTATGGTACGAAAGAAATTTCCCAAGTCTAGGATCTACTTCACTGAACTAAATTTCTCCGCAACCTCGACACCTCAGCAAAAGCAGGCACTCGATGCAATTAATCGGACTGCCGCGTCAAGCAAGGCCAAATCCCCTGAGTCCAGGGTTATTGTCATACCCAGTCTTGCTTCGACAGAATTCGAAGTGGGTCATGACAATATTCATTGGACTGAGAGGACAGCAAATGACATGTATAATAACTGGCTTGTGGCCCTTAATTTAAACTAAACTCGGGTCAAGGTACCAACCACCCAGAAATGGGACTGGGTAGTAATATTGTAAACTTAACCGGCTCCGCATTAGGCGAAGCAGAACAGTCACTGCTTAATTTTGGCTTGACTTTTGTCCCAACACCAAAACATAAAACAGGTTTGGATGCAGATTTAGATAATGGCTTTACTGAAACTGCTGAATTTGGTCACCGTGTGAAATTAGCTGATTTTTTTCAAAACTCCAATAGTAATATTCCACTATTCATTGAAAAAACTGGCTGGGCTCCAAACTTAAAATGTGTTGACCCAGCAATCGGTGAAAGTATAAAACTTTACTCTGAACGTATTGAAAATACTACATTTCCAAACGATCAGCAAAATTTATCTTATGAGCAACGCCAGGCCCTATTAGGTTTATCTAGAAAAAGTGAAATTGTCATCAAACCTGCGGATAAAGGATCGGCTACTGTAATAATGGATAAAGACCACTACATCAAAGAAGCGCATAGACAGCTTAGTAATCCGAAGCATTACCAAAAACTAAATGAACCACTTTGGCAAAATAACTGTAGCAAATTCAACAAAATTCTCCAAAAAATGGTTGATAACAAGAAGATAACTGAAAAGCAATATAAATACCTGTGCGCAAAAGATGATTCGAAACCACGTACATTTTATCTTCTTCCTAAAATCCATAAGTCTGTTGACTTGTGGACCGACCCTATGACACCACCAGGGCGACCCATCATTTCAGATTGTGGTTCGGAATCATATAGGATTAGTGAATTTATCGACTACCATCTTCAGCCAATTGCAAATAGACATTTTAGCTATCTGAAAAACACTGAAGACTTCCTAGCCCAGGTCTCTAAGATCTCGGTCCCTCCAAATTCATTCTTAATTACAATGGACGTCGATGCTATGTACACAAACATTGACATCGAAAAGGGTCTAAATTCAATTCGTAGAGCATTTGCCGACTATCCTGACACCAACAGGCCCGACAGAGAAGTAATAGCTCTATTAGAGCTTAGTCTGAAGGGCAATGACTTTGAATTTGCTGGTGAAATTTTTCAACAAATTTGTGGCTGCGCAATGGGTAAGCGTTTCAGCCCAGGTTTCGCTAACCTTTACATGGCAGAGTGGGAAAAGGAAGCACTCGAAAACTGTCCAAATCAGCCGCTCATTTACCGCAGGTACCTCGATGATATTTTCATGATCTGGCAACATAGTAAGGAAGCATTTACCGAATTTCTGGCCATTCTGAATAATCATGATCCGAATATCAAACTAAAAGCTCAAATCGATGAGCTGTCCGTAGATTTCCTAGATGTAACTTTATACAAAGGTATAAAGTATGAAACAACTGGTTACTTAGACTACAAAGTTTATTTTAAGCCAACCAACTCGCATCAACTACTACACAAGAAATCATTCCATCCTCCGCATACTTTCAAGGGACTTGTAAAATCACAAATAATCCGTTTTCATAGAAATTCGAGTGATAAGAAAAACTTTGAATCATCATGTTCGACCTTATTCAAAGCCCTCAAACCGAGAGGGTACTCTTCTCGGTTCCTGCGCAAAATAAAGTCTGAAACTTTGCATAATTTGGAAATCATTCCAGATAATGCCAGAAATTCTCGGCCTACCAAAATTTGTCATAATCGTCCGATTATTGGTGAAGGAGAATCTCGGAAATGTGAAAAGAAAAGGTGTAAATTGGATAAATTTCTTCCTTCCCAGAGTACATTCACGAGCTTTCAAAACAAAAGCAAATTTCAAATTCAGTCGAAATTAGATTGCGATTCTGAAAATGTCATTTACTTAATTTCATGCAAATTGTGTCAAAAGCAGTATGTTGGCGAAACAAAAAATCGACTAAGATGCCGAGCAACCAGACACCTTTCAGATATTAGACTAGAGGAAGACACACATGTGGCTGAACATTTTAATCTTCCTGATCATTTAGTCACCCGTGACTTTGAAATTATGCCCATCGAACAGCTACCTCTTTCAGACACAACAGAGGAAACTGATAAACAAAGATCACTAAGAGAATCGTTTTGGATTAAAGAACTCGAAACACAATGGCCAAGGGGCATAAATTCGGACCCATGCCTCTCGGATCAACGTGAGATTATCCCATTTACTCTCACATACAATCGGAAAAATGTTGAAATTGCGAAAATCCTAAAGGATGAGTATCACAAATTACAGGACAATTTAAAACAACCATTCAACAAGCGTCCAGTAATTGCATTTAAGAAAAATCCTAATCTACGCGACATCTTGGTAAAAGCGAAACTCAAATAAGTGTTCAAAACATCAATCAATGATTTATCATTGTATACTAATCAGGCCATATGGCATCTATTAAACAAAATTGACAATCTCAGGTGATAAAATAAGCAAAAATATTTTCAATTTTTTTCAATTTTGAAAATTCTGAGCCGGTGCGTTTACAATATTACATACATACCTACATACATACCTACCTACATACTTACCTACCTATTTACCCACCTACCTACCTAGCTACATATGTACCTAGATCCATATAGCTTGACCAATTGATATATCAGTCCAATACAGCTGCAAGCATTAATTCATTTCAGCTACTGGTCTCACTATTGGATGGTGGATGTGGAGATGAACTGTAACGAAACTGACAGTGGCTGGTTTGAGCTAAGGGCGGTAGTGAATGGTGTGTGGGAAAATGACATTCATACAGAAATGGGTCAGCTGTGTGTGGGAAATGCTGGGGCCATTGCACCTTACGCATCCAACAATCACTTGGCGAGATGCGGTTATATTAATGTATTCTCGTTTGGTTCAAAACGATGCAGATTCGACCGACTGTACAGTTATTCGCTCTACATTCTCGTTGTCATTGCAATTAAAAAAGTGCAGACTATTTAATACTTTACAGTTGTCTTGTTGTCCGGGCTAGTGAAACTAATGATTGGGAAGTTAATCATGTTGAGAAAGTCGCTATATGGAGTAACCATATAATTTGGTTGACACAGTTAAACTAAATACCACATGGGTTAATTTGATGCCAAACTGAAGTAATAAAACCCTTTAATTCCTGAAGTCAAAACAACCATACAACATTAGTAAAATACATGGCATAATCTGATCTGAATTAGTTGCCTGCATACAAACATCTGTTTGGAAGCATCAGTCACCTACAGAGGTCATGATAAAACAGACAGTAGTGGAATATATGGTAAATCTTACAATGACAAGTTGGCTCCGTTAATAGCCATGGATATATAGACAACCTAATAAACTACCGAGCATGGATAACATCAACGTCCTTCAAACAATGGACCATTCCAAGTTTATCCATCCATCATATGACGCCATATGACGTCATAATCAACTACATGACGTGTGATATGACGTCATAATCGATATAGTCCGTCTTTAACGCGTAATAGTCAGACACGTGCACGAATTGTAAGACTTTACCATTTAATAAACAGTATGCTGAATATTTTGAAACTGATTAGACTGGACGCTGTTGCTGCCACAGTCATGGCAGCAAGAGCAGCCAGTCAAAATAGTTTCAAAATATTTTACAGCTTACCTGTATAGGCTTGTCCAAATTGATAGTCAGGGAGTTTCATAGATCGATCGATACCAACGCGGACGAGGTGTGGGTGGAGCTTAGATAAAGTTGGGCGAGGCATAGCTAAAACTGGAAAGGTCTATTAGGAAAAAACGTGGAGCAACAAGAAGTTCTGTCTAAAATAAGCATGACGGTAGATAATAGGGGGTCCGCTCCGTTACTCATTTATCTGGCGTCATAATCAATTACGCCATGCGTTAGCTGACGCCACATTCACAATGACGTAGCTCTATTACGAAAATCGTCAAATCTGTTACTAAATTGTATGAATAATGTGATGAATGTATACTTTAATACACATTATTTTAAATAACTTAAAACTAATTTAAGAGAGGATATAGCTGTGCTAACATACTGTGCACAATGTGTTAGCTGTGCTAACACTGTGCACAATGACTGTCAAGAGCAGTAGCCCCCTCAACGCATTAGGAACTCTTACAAGATGAGAATCGACATGTCATGTGAATTTGAGGCAATCATGAGACAACAGATCCTTCAATTTCTTCATCATGTTGACGAAGTATGACGCACTATGCCTCTTTATATGCTTATTGGCAAACACCAAACTAAAGTTCAGGTTAAAAACTGATTGCATCTGAAAGAAGTTTTCATTTCTTCAGATGCAGAACACAGTGACTCATTATCATCATCATCATCATCATCATCATCATCATCATCATCATCATCATCATCATCATCATCATCATCATCATCAACAACGGACGTTTCCATTTTAACTATGCCCCGCCTATTTATAGCTAAGCTCCACCTACAGCTCGTTCGTGGTTGGATCGATCGATCTCTGAAACCCCTGACTATCAATTTCCACAAAACTATACAGGTAAGCTGTTGAATATTTTGAAACTAATTAGACCTGGTGCTGTTGTTGCCTATGGCAAGACAGACCACGCATATGAAAGAATGTCTCCATCCGCCATATATGTACACTTGTCTCAGATTGTGAAGCTGGCAATATACATTACAATGATAGTGATTGAACTTTTAGGAAATTCTCTTGGTACTAGGCAAAACCTCTACAACTTCAATGAACAGAATGGATCAAAGACACTGATTTTGCATTTAACTTTACGGAAATACAGGTTCCACGAAAGAAGCCATTTAGGAGACAATAGTATTTTACGCTGAAATCACACGAGAGAATAGAAATATATTATTCGTCAACATATGTAACCAGTTCGTGGCCCGAACAAATTCATGGTTAGCATTGTGTTGAGATTGGTTCCTCCACACACCTGGCTGATGTAGGCACATGACACACAAACGCTTATACGCACGCGAATTTTGTTCACTGTTTGGTGTGTCCTCGTAGTAAGTTCTAGTTACACCCATGGCGAATTCCATGTGCTTGTCGCATACTTCCAGATAACTAATACACACCAGATACGATGGAATGTAAAATGTGTTATGTTAAAGAGGCGATGTTTTACGAAGTTGTTTTCGATAATAACAGAGTATGATGACACAACTTAGTAATGCAGTATTGCAAACCCTGCTCAACACACCTCATTCTCGATATGTACGAAAATAGGGACTATTGCTCATTACATACAAAATGGATCGTGTGACGCGTGATATAATGAAGAAACGGAAATCACTCGGTGAATATCATGGATTGGTTTAAGAGCTGAAAGTGGACTCATGCATATTCGTTCAGTATTTTACGAGAGAGAGAGAGAGAGAGAGAGAGAGAGAGAGAGAGAGAGAGAGATTGAGAGAGAGAGAGAAAGAGAGAGAGAGAGAGAGAGAGAGAGAGAGAGAGAGAGAGAGATAGAGAGAGAGAGAGAGAGAGAGAGAGAGAGAGAGAGAGAGAGAGAGAGAGAGAGAGTTATATAATATAACCAGAAGAGTAATCTGTACTCTGCAAGCTAGCGCCAAGAAACTACGCTGAAACACTCACTAACTGGACCCTGGGTGATTATGAGCTGTCATTATCATCGAAAGTAACTCACATGAGCCTTATCCATGTGCTGAAAGTAGAGACAAAGCTTAATGTCGATGAGTGGACACCATGCACGAGAAGGACCTTCTATAGCCTAACTGGGCCAGGACTTCATGGCTCAAATATCCTAACAACTAAATCTATGTCAACATCAACAACTTGTATGTTATGCCACATCTCATTTATGGACTGGACATTTTTACATTGCAAAAAACAACTTGTTGATCTCCTCGAAACATTTCCCCTAAGTCTTCTCAGGTAAGTACAACCACTTCCGACACATACAACAAAGGCCATTGTTTACCTTCTTGTCAGAGCCAGAGCAGTCACATCGCCGTCGGTTCTCATTGCTCAGCAAGTAGGTGCTCCACATTGTCTTGTCAGAACAACTGGCCACAAGAAACACACAGTTCCGATAGCTCACATAGTCCAAGCATGTTCCCTCTAAATCGAAGTGGACATCCATTGTCACAACGTGCATTGGTGACTACTGGAGTGAGTAGCTTCGCGACGGACTGTACCTCGAAGAGCACTCTGGAATACTGCAACACCCAAGATCTTTGCATCAGAAAGCTTCACCAGTGTGTTGAACACATAGCTAACAACATAAAAGATGCGAAATGCTGCACCATTGAAGCTAGATTACGTACAGGAACATGACTGGTACAATCAAGGATACGCCGGTTCAACGAACACAGGGTAGATCCGACATGCCAAGTGTCTGGCACAGATGAGTATACTCACGTCCGTAGACAATGTGCAGCTTTACATAAACACTACATAAAGAACTAATCTGTAATCACTCAAAGCAATTATCAGCCAGCAGTTTGGGTTTAACACATGGATTACCATATGCAGCAATCCAAACCTACTGACAAAACTCATTATAGACTGTAGGATTCTCATTCCGCTTCACATCCTACATGATAACCTAGACATACTCCTGTAGCACGGATCGACTGGACAGGTACCGGCCATCCCAGCTAACCTGGGTATGGAACGGCCGTCTCGGATTCACGCTAAGCGCACCCAACCCCTGGGTAGGATAGTACACGTATATAAGCCCTATAGGAGAGGCTTTCGTTGAAACAGCTAAGGCCGTTAGAACGCGTTGTGTGCATGCGCGCGCATCAGAGCTTCCCTGACAACATGTGTCGAGATTGGGAGCGAGTATATACTTATAGTCTCCAGAGACGGTACCAGTAATTTCTTTAAACTGCACCGTTCGCGTCGTTCCAGGTAGATGTCAGGACCAGAATGAGACGAGGATCACAGTACTTTTTACCATTTCAAAATCGGTCCAGAAATGGCCGAGTTATCATCGAAGCTCGCCGCTAAATTATACTTGAAATATTGCCTTGACGTCTTAATCGCATATATTTATTAAACAGAATAGAGAGTGCTCCGTAAATGTGATAACTACCTCTACAGCACGCCGATTGGCTGAGGCACCAAGTGCTGACGTCCCAAGGAGTATAAAAGGGGTGAAAAATCGAGAATCAGGAGCATCACCAGCAGGTAAACCGGCCCCTGCAGGACGACTGAACCATCGGAATAGACGTGTGTAACTGCAAACCTACGGTGATTCATCCGGTGCCTTTTGGATTTCAGCTCATCCGCGGTGGTAAGGAGTCCTCGGCTTCCACAGTTTTTGTACACTCTCGACGGCCATCCGAGGGTAATAAACTAAATTTAAAGTTATAGCTCCCGCATCCAAACCTTCTTAAGGGAGTCTTTCTATGGATGGGCCGTACAGGCCCGGAATGTAATCCTACGGAATGTAGAGCCGATGGTGGTTCTTGGTGGTTGACTCGCCAGATCTGCAAACCATGGTGAAAAGTGGACCGCAACTTCCACACTGCATGTCGTGTGTGATAAATTAACTTTCGATCAGTCTGGGCGAACTTTGTCCAGTGCGCTGCAAGAGCTATGTGACGCACCCCCGCACCATGTGCCAGTGAATGTACATGCATTGTTATTATATAAGTAACCCCCCATGTTAATGGGTTACGCTTAACTTTCATACCTCTGTCGCCGGACGGAAAACTTTACAACTTCTGCTGTGATTATGTATCAGCTATAAGACTGTCTAGTGGACATTCTTGAACTGTTCCGTTACCTGTCCTGAGAATGTACCCTATCCTACCTGCCTGGAGAAGTCAGCCTGCAGAGACCTGCCTGCCGAGACCTGCTGCGGAGACCTGCCTGTGGATGTCTTCCTGCAGAAATCTTTCCAGCCCTCAGAACTTGTCATCACGCACTATGTGTGTAATAACGCTTCAGTTTCAGTAACTAGTGAACGTGTTCCGTACCATTCCTAGGACCGCATACTTATAATTTCTTTTTCATACTGTGAATATTATCCTTGTTTACTGTGGTGCTCTCAACTAGCCGCACCTGCGATACTTTCTAAATATCATTTCATTATCTTTATATCCATTAGTTTGTGTATTGGTTAGTTGTGCATATGGCAAGTAGCCATCAAATTCATATGTTTTGTTTATTTATAAAAACTCTAGAACGCAGTACGCTAGGAAATACTAAACAGCAACATTATATCCGCATCACTATTCTGCCAGCATCAATTTTACACTGAAGGCACACATCATGCTCTAATTCTTTGAGTCTGACATGTTCCCGTCTAACCCTGGCTATTCAGCTCGATAGGATAGGTTTAAAGCGGTTAGGAATAATTTGTTCATCGAAGACGCATAGTGTATGCCTTTTTTCCGGTTGTTGTGGTAATGTAGCCCCATGCACCAGCAAGGTTGTGTAAAATCGGCCAAATGACCTATAGGGCCTCTTATATATAAGAAGTTAGTGTCTCTTTGTGCGCATCCACCAGCCTTATGGCTTATTAATTGTTTGGATTCCCAATTGACACGTTGACCGGATCCGAACCTGGGAAACTATCGGAAGTTTCCGAGCAGTGATACTTAAAGTGCAGATTTACATACACGACCCCTTGTGTCTTCAGATACTTGTTAGGTAGATTCCCCCGCCAAAGTAGGAAGCATTGCAAAATAATAATAGTATTAATTTATATGTTGTGATACCGGCCTGCAGTGCATCTCTGGGCAGCTTGGAAAATAATCCTAACGGAAGGCCAAATGTTCGCTCCGTAGCACACGGTGATGGACGAGATGCGGATCTCCATCCAATTCGTTGCAGTGTCTGGATGAAGTGTTGGAGCTCACGCCATCGCGGGAAGGAAGCTCGCGATGTATATCCGTCTCTCCACCCCCACATTAATGATATGTCAGTATTTAAAATTGCTTGTGTGAACTGAGAAACTCGTCTGGTGATGTTATATGTGTTTGCGGAACCGGGTGACCGGATCGTTATTTGATTCAGGGCTTTGTTCCATGACATGTACGCATGCTATCCTTGGAGGTAGATGCTATGTGGGGCGACCTACGGGAAGCTGAGCATCTATGCCCATTGGATAACCATATCTAAAGTTAGGTAGTTATCCCTGCCATTTGCGACCAAAGCTTGTTTTCGTTACTAACACCTAAATGGTAGGTTAGGATGTAGCAGAAGGCACACATAAATAAAGCGGCAGCTACCAATGCAGCAACTTTGGAACTACATAAGACGGTGGCCTGGAAATTCTTTGGAAATCGTTCGTCCTGTCTTCACGTAAACCAGCATGCAACACCTTAACAGTAGCTTCACTAGGACTTTCAGCACTTAGCATTTTCTGTTGAACAAAAGAGTGGCCCTTTTTGTCAGCTCTTTTCCTCCACTTCGGCATTGAAGGCATTTTCCTGTGACGCACTTTCCTCTTGCAACAACAATATTTTCTTTGTGTGTGTGTGTGTTAGGGGTATACTAGTTTATATTAAACTACCTGGTGACTTCGTTGCGGAAACTCTGTCTTGCGGGGATACCTCTGCAGATTCAAGGATCTGTGTGGTACCTCCGGCGAAACCACATGGAAAGTACACCGGCCGGGCTCTACGTTGTGTATTATTGTGCTCATTCACTGTCAAACGTATAGAATTGTTTGTATAGTGGTATACATTTTGTGACTGTTTAATTAGTATTACCATCTTGCCCGTAGGTTTACCGTAAGATGAATAGTCATACCGGTGACACCAACCGTCGCACAGCCCAACCGGAACTTATGTGTTCCACTGGCCTTAGGGGTCGATCTTTGTACTTTCCGGAGATATGTGATACGGGATCCAGAATCCGGAGATCCACAGCTAACCAGCCATCCCGTTTGTCGTGCATTTGCAGCGCGATGGATGGGCACGTCATGGTGGACCAGCGCGTAATGTGAATTACATTTAGCCGATATCAGTTTGAATGAGATTAGTTTGTTAATAAGATTGCTTAGAATAATAAAATTTGTGAGAATGCATTCTTTAACAGCGCGAATATACGCATAAAGAAAGTTAAGAGATGTTACTCCCCAAGCTAGACAACACTTCGCAGATACACGCTTAATAAAATGGAATGGGACCGGCTTAATTGACTTTTCCAATTTATCCATCCATAATATGGCGTCATAATCAACTACGTGACGTGTTTTATGACGTCATAATCATAACGTCAATGATGACTCGATTTAGTCCGACCTAAAGGCATTATAGACATTGCACGAATTTGTATGCGTTTGCTATTTAAGAAATATGCTGTAGGAAAATTAGAAACAAAATTGACTGGGCGGTGTTGGTGCAGAGGCAGCAACCGTACCAGTCACATTACTTTCAAAATATTCAACAGCTTACCTGTATAGTTTTCTGAAAATTGAGATTTAGGGAGTTCAGCGATTGATCGATGGCTACACCAGCGGTATGTGGGTAGAGTTTAGCTAGAGATGGGCGGAGCATAGATAACAGTAGAAAGGTCCAGTTAGAGCCTGTGTAAGTGCACGGCTCATCCTTGACATACTTATCGCATGCCGACGTAGATTAACAAATTCACCTTTCCAGAGTATGTACCCATCATATGACGTCATGATCTTCTACGCGGTGTGTAGAATGACATCATGATGGATGACGTCATGAATGATGTCGATAAGTACGTCACGGACGCATATTTGAAGACGGTCTATGCCTTGTTGTACAAATTGTTTGCCTTTACTATTTAATAAATATTATGTTGAATATTTTGAAACTAATTTGACTAGGCGCTGTTGCTGCCATAGGCAGCAACAGCACACAGTCAAATTAGTTACAAAATATTCAACAGCTTCCCTGTGTAGTTTTCAGGAAATTGATAGCTAGGGCATTCTGGGATCGATCAATCCAAACACGGCGAGGTGTGGGTGGAGCTTAGCTAGTGATGGGCGGGACATAGCTAAAAATGGAAAGGTCCATTGTGATCGATCTCCTTTCAAATCAGTTGCGTATATTTATCCTAGACTGATTCCCCAATCTTGTGTGTTGAAAGGCACATATTTATGTATTCTATTTAAATACCCACTCTATTAGTTATTGAGCCAGTCATTCAATAAGTAAATTTTCAAAAATAGTATTCTCTTGCTCTGGAAATAGGTATTACTCAAGAGGACCATAGAGGCTAGCTTTAGCCGAATTCCCCATGAAACGGTTAACAATGTATAACATCTATCACTTTCTGACACATTAGCTGATGTATCATCAATCAAAAGGGCGTTATCCTGAACAATAAACGGATTCCGATAACATTGACTAAATTGAGGTTTTACGATGTAACTGTCAATCATTAGTGTAATAATGAAGTATCGCATAACGCATGATAAAGTTCTCACATCGTCTGCACATCGTTATAATGGTCGTTTGTCAATGTCGGTTTGGCGAGATATTACAAGTGATGGAAAGGCAATCATTTTGGAAAACATTAGAAGACTTATTCAACACGATCACCGCCATCATCACCAGAACAGCAGCGACACCAGCAGCGGCAACGGCAGCGGTAGCAGCAGAAGCAGCAGCAGCAGTAGTAGTAGTAGTAGACGTAGACGTAGACGTAGTAGTAGTAGTAGTAGTAGTAGTAGTAGCGGTAGTAGCGGTAGTAGTAGTAGTAGTAGTAGTAGTAGTAGTAGTAGTAGTAGTAGTAGTGGTAGTAGTAGTAGTAGTAGTAGTAGTAGTAGTCGTCGTCGAAGTGAACGGACGCGTTTATTTCGCTCTGCAATTGCTGCCCGAATTTGCTAGTTTCTTTTATACATATATTTCGTATTAGTATTTCCTTTCAAAATTTATGTTTAATTTGTAAATTCTTATCTTGGTTGGAGCGCATTTTGTGTCTCCATTTTCTTAGCTGGCGGTTTCAGCCATTTAATAGATCTCCTCTTACGGTGGTCAATGCAATACCTTTCTCCCCGCGCCAGTATGCTATTCCTATAGTTCGTTGGCTAGCGCATTGTAGTTGGCAAGATCGCTTGAGTGAGTGGATTTAATTCCTTTCTCATTTGTAAGCGCAAGCCTAGTACTTTGATTATAAAAATCTTTATAGTCAGTTGGCTGTCCCCGGTCAACTCGAACAGACTAACATATATATGTCAGTAATATGTTAGTATGCATTAGGAAACCACTTTAATCGGATAGGTGTTAGTGAACCACTTAGAAAGTGGTTCAAACTAACTAATATACGACTGTACTCTCTATTCGTATATTTGTTAGTAGACGTCAGGGTTTCAAAAGGGGACACTATTTATTTAGTGTTTAGCTCTTTCCCCGACGGGTTGGTGTTATATTTTTGTATTATATATTGTAGTAGTATGGGTTTCCTCTTTTTATAAAACAACATGGCAACCTATAAGCGTACTCTAAGCCTTAAGATAACAACTACGGAGTGGGGTGTCACGGCTATCGACGTGTATCATGGGTTAAAGGACGTCGTTGGCGCGGGACCTGCTGCTTTGCAGGGGCTTATCAATGTTTCTAAAACTGTATGGAATGTAACAGTGTCAAATGAGCGGGTCAAGGAAAAGCTTCTAGAAGATGTTCTTATTGTAAAAGGCGAAGTTTGTAACTTAGAGGAAATCGAGTCAGATAGGCTGCTAGTGAAGATGAAAGCTCCACTAGAAATTCCAGATGACAGAATCATGAATGAACTCAAGAAGTGTGGCAAAGTGCAAAAGATTGAATAGGAAACGTATCCCTTTGACAGAACGCTATAAAACGGTGTACGACGCATCTGGTTTAATAAAGTGGATAGGCCTTTACCAAGCAGATTGACGCTTGATGGCAGCTTTGTCCTGCCCTTATGGTATAGAGGGTAAATTAAAGAGTGCTGGATCTGCCTAAGTACTGACCATTTGGCAACAGATTGTCCCAATCGAAACAATGTTTGCTCTGTGGTTCAGTTGACCATTTTAAATGGCGCTGTCCAAAAAATCAAAACAAGCCCTCAGTATCAGGAGATAATCGCCCATTAAAGGATGCAACTGAGTCAAATGCTTCTGAAGCAATCACTACTGTTGTTGTTGTGGTTAATGCCACTGAAAATGACACAAACAAATCATCAAATCCTGTTAAATTAACTACAGTTGATGAAATTCAAGTAGTAGAGGAGGGTATAACCTTAGGTCAAGAAAATAATCAAAATGCAGTGGAGCCAAACGAGGCTGTAAAAGAGGCTGTAAAAGACACGCAAGAAAATGATCATCTTACAGAAGAGCCAGTGTAAAATTCCTTAGAAGATGAATTAAAATTAGGACAGGATAAGTTTAGTTCGGTCGATTTTCCGCTAAGCCCACTTGATTTAAGTCAGCTTGAAGATATGGTAAATGATGCTCCTGCCAAATGTAACTTAAGTAGCAATAAGCGTCATAAAGTTTACAGTAGCTCAGAATCTGAGATTGAAGTAAATGATAAGGATGATGATAAAATGTCAGTTGCAGAATCAGATGTGTCCATTCAAACACAGAGTTCACAGATGAAAGATGAAATGGTAATGTACCGACCAGAAGTGGGTGAAGTGTTAGTGCCATATGTAACGGCGAGAGGCGTGAAATATCGTCTACTGCGCCATGATTCTGATATTTCCAAATACGAATATTTGTCTGTGGTAGAACTAGGAAACTTTGAATTCGCTGGAAAATTAGGTAAATGGTCTAAGAAACGAGCTAAAAAACCCCAAATCAAGTTAATCTAATGATGGCAGTTGTAAACATCATTTTACAAATTATGATTATCTGCACCATCGATTGCAGAGGATTAAATACCGAATTCAAGCAGCGCCACTTGCTTGAAGAATTAGCAAATGAGAGAGTTGATATTGCTTTTCTACAAGAGACCAAAATTAATAAAATTGAAGTGTATGAATCTCTCAAAGATATTTCAAAAGGGCAGATTTTTTATTCTTCATCACAAGATAATAGCGCGGGGGAGGCCATTCTTATCCTGCCCCGCTGTCTCAACTATGTTGATGTTATATCATCGTCATCAGATACAAATGGACGATGGCGATGGATTTGTGTATCAATTGATGTACTAAACACAAGTGTAAATTTGATGTGCCTTTATGCGCCAACCTCTCATCAATTGCGTCGTGAATTTCTAAATGAAGTTTCTACAATAATTCAGGAGAGAACGCCTGAAAACCTACTTATGGGCGGTGACTGTAATTGCATATTAGATGAAGCTAAAGACAGAAACGCTAGGTCTAATTTTAATGACACATCTCATAATATTTTGAAACACATCTGTGAATATAAAAGCTTGTTAGACACTTATCGGATTGAAAATCTAGAGGACAGGGACTTTACTTGGTTTTCAACCGATGGAAAGAAAGCATCCAGATTGGACAGGATCTATGTAGAACGATCATTGAAAGGTTACATGTGTAAAACTAAAATAAAAGTAACTCTCTCTGATCACAATATGTTTTCCATCACATTAGACAATGCTGACTGGATCAAACGAGGAGATGCATTTTGGAAACTCAACGTAGCGCTGCTACGCGATAATTGCTATCACAAATGTGTAGAAAGTTGATGGAAGCATTGGGATGAAAAGAGAAGTTTGTATGAATGTATAACAGACTGGTGGGAGGATGTTAAATCCGACCTGAAACATATTTCAAGGCAGTATACCATCAGGAATGCGCGAGAAATGCGAAAGCGTAAAAAGGCGCTTCAGAGGTCGGTGTGTAAAATTAATACGAAAATTAATGTTGGAGAATTATTACGAACTATTAGTGAAATTAAAAGGTAGACTAAATGAAATAGAGCAATATCAGTTTGATGGGGCCAAAATAAGGTCAAGAGCACAAATGCACACCGAGGGTGAAAAGCCAACACGTTACTTTTGTAACTTGGAAAAGCTATAGAGAAATTAATGCGCTCACTGAAGACTAATGATGGTGTATCAGTGTCCGCAAAGTTGCAACTAGAGACATTTTAGCTAATATAACACAAAGACGTCCAGATGCATGTCGCGAAAGTTGTGACCAATCACGAACAATTGATGATTTGACAAAATCCTTCAGAGGTATGAAGTTAGAAAGGTCTCCTGGCTGCGACGGACTTCCAGTAGAATTTTATCAAACATTCTGGCACATATTTGGTCCAGTAGTGGAAGAAATAGTAGCTAGCATTTTTAAGCAAGGGCATCTCCTTCCATCGATGGCCCAAACATATGTTCGGCTTATATACAAGAGGGGTGACAGAAATAAAATGGAGAGTTATAGACCAATCTCTCTACTCTGTGTAGACTATACGATTTTTACTCGGGCACTACCATTAAAACTTGGCGCAGTCTTAGGCGAAGTAATTGATGATGATCAAACGTGCTCTGTACCAGGAAGAACGATATTAAACAACACATTGCTTATACGGGACCTTATTCAATTAGTTGAACAGGATTGCATCCGAGCAGCAATAATAGCACTTGATAACGAGAAGGCGTTTGACAAACTTGAATGGGATTTCTTGTTTAATTCTTTAGACCATATTGGCTTTGGTTCCAGATTTATTAAATGGGTCAATATTTTATATACTGATATAACAAGTTGCTATTTAGTAAATAATCATCTATCTGAACCTGTAGTGTTGGAACGAGGTGTCAGACATGGTTGCGCATTGTCTCCGCTTCTATTCGTCATAGCTATGGCATCGTTGGGGGCCACATTGAGGCAACGTAATGATTTTCAATGAATATGTATACGTGGCGTAGAAAGGCCACTACAGGCGTCTCAATATGCAGATGACACGACTGTGTTTGCAGGTAAAAATTCAGATTTTAGAATTTTAAATGAAGTATTATCAGATTTTCAAAAGGCATCAGGGCTTAAGGTCAATAGAGACACATCTAAGGGATTATTCTTGGGCGCTTGGAAGGACAGAACTGACAATGTTATGAATATTAACTGGTCAGATGATGTCATAGAGATTTTAGGTATTTACTTTAGTAGAGAACAGGATGCAATAATAAACTGGGAAGAAAGGCTATCCAAGCTAAGGTGTGCATTAGTAAATTGGAATAGACGTCGCCTAGCTGTATTTGGCAGGACATTTGTCCTAAATAATTTAATTTTATCTGGACTGTGGTATACCGCTTCTGTAGTTCATATGCCCAAATTAGTAGAGTCAAAGATCAACACGTTACCTTTGTCCTTCTTATGGGAGGACAAAGTCCATTTATTATCGCAGTCAATCCTCACCAATGAAAAGTATGATGGAGGCCTGGATTTGGTTAGTGTTTTAGCAAAGTGTGCTTCTCTAAAACTGAAATTCCTGAATAAGTTACTCACTTCAAACTCATCTTGGTCAAGTGTTGCAAGGACACCTCTACAAAGGTACGTAGATCCATTTCCAGTAGAATGTTTATTTTTGTGCAATAAACTGCCACCTAACCATCAGACGATATCAAATGTATATAAAGACCATCTCGAAGCTTTAAAGATATTTATACGATCATTGCCACAACCCAGTTGTTGGGAAGATGCCTTAGAGCAACGTCTTTGGGGCAACGAGTTGATTCGTGATAATGATGCTGTATTATATTTGCCCTCTATGGCCAAAATAGCATTCAATATTTACGTGATTTAGTTAATCCAAAATCTCGCAAATGGATTGCGATGCAGGATGTAGCAAGAGCAACACCAATGAGGCATATTGATGCCCACCGCCTATTTCTTAGAATAAAGAATGCAATACCTGATGAATGGTTCAAATTGCCGAAAGCACGTGGCAACAGGGATATGTTGCAACCAATATTAGTATTTAAGTCAGAGCATATAAAATACAACATGACATCTAGAGCCTGGTATGGAATGCTAATGCAAAGTCGGAGACAGACTCCTATTGCAGTTAGGCATTGGAACACTTTAGGATGCACACCAAAGAACTGGGAAAATGTGTGGAAAACAAAACATCTACCTTGTCTATTAGCAAATGCACAGGACCTGACATGGCGATTCCTCCATCGAAGGCTATGGGTCGGCCATCTGACTTACAGCATATGTGCAGAATAACAAGTACAGACCGGTGTTTATTATGTAATACTGGGGAGGAAACAATAGACCATCTGTTTACACAGTCTTGTATAGCTACATGCTTTTGGGTATATATCAATATGCTCCTTGCTAAATTTGGTATCAAATATGTGAAATTAATGGCTGAAACAATTATGTTCAAAGATTGCTCAACTATCGGACGATTCATTAATAGCAAGGAGAAAGAATTGTTAGTAACCCTGTTATCTGTAGGAGTGTGGGCCATTTGGAAGCATCGGTGTTCAGAGGCCAAAGATAAAACAGGAAACAACCACCAAAAGAGCCATACAAGCTATATTTCGATCATTGTTGATAAACTGCATTCATGGCGAATTTTACAGGCTAGTGAAACATGGAAAAGAACGTAGATTTAAAGATGTATGGTGCAAAACTGGCCTAGTATCAATTGAACACGGATATCTAAAAATAGCAGAAGCAGAACTTGTATAAGCTAGCACACTCGCTGCTTGTTGTATATTGATATACGGTATTTTATTTTATTTAATTGACTTTATTTTAAAGTTTTAATGTCCTAGGAGATGATAATCTTGACGAATAACCTAACCTTGGGAATCGGTATATTTAAATATCAAATGAGCATCGCGTCAATATTCTGGAGGTGATCCGACTTTCGAGTTCATTAGGTTAACAGAGTATGACATCTTACATATATACAATTAGCATCCTCGTGTAAATGTTTACTGTAGGTGTATTTGTTCCAGGGTAATTTGCAAAAGACTTACAATGAAGTAAATTTAGAATGTGAACCCAGAGCGCCATCTATGTAGTCATAGTTTGTATACCTTTGCTTTGTGCATTATTCCATATAAAGGCTACTACGGCTGCTCGGTATTTAAGAATCGGCCAACTGGTGTCAATGAGTGACCTTTTGTTACTTATTGACGAGTCACCTCGCCACTTGTTGGCGAGCTGCACTCGCCATTTGGGCCTAATACTATACGGTGTGCTACGTTAAACTGCATATGATCTACTTAGCCTGCCGGTGATGAATCGGCTCAATGGCCTCAATGAGTTGGAGTAACTTGCTGCTAATTATTGATGAGCCGCTTTACCACTTATTGGGTAACTACGCTCGCCATTTGGTCCTACTACTACTACACGGTGTGGAAATAGTAATGGCTTTGTTGAATTATATTATGTTATCAGCTCTTTATTAAGGTTTTTTCTATGTAGTTATGCCATGGGTGTGGTATATGGTAATAGAGTATTTTATCTTTCACTGTTTTAATATGTTATGTTTGTATTTTTATTCATATACTATTAATAAAGTCTGCTATTTGACCCGATTTTTTATGGGGGTTTGCAAGCCTTTTTTAAAGGAGTTCCTCCGTGAAGTGTGTCCGACTGCGTAAGCGTCGGATTTTCAAAAAAATAAGTAGTAGTAGTAGTAGTAGTAGCAGCAGCAGCAGTAGCAGTGGTAGCAGCAACAGTAGCAGCAACAGTAGCAGTACTTTCTAGCTAAGCTGCGCCCTCTGTTTAACTCGACTTGAAACTTTGGAACCGGAATTCTCAGAATCTAAATTTCACGGTAACAACATATAACAATATATGTAAGCAGTTGACCATTTTGAAAGTAAGAGGAATACTGCTTCCATTCAAATTGATGTTAAAATACTCAACATGATGTTTCTGTTTATAAATTGTAGTCGTACAATTTGGCGAGAGAATTTTCGATTTTGACTTTTTATTTACGTCTAGTACACACCTTTCGCCAGCGAAAGGAGATCCCGCTGATGCCTGTAGCATATGAGTGGAACTAGCATATTGGCGAATGCCGATAACTACAATCTCTACCCGTCCCACCATTGACATCTCTGTTAGTAGCAAAGCCAACGCCGTCATCTCCTAAATCGACACCAGCGCTGCAACGTTGGTATCTATATCTTAACTCATGGAGAGTTTCTTAGTTACCATCTTTATTCGTCTTGCGATTATAATCATGGAAATCGCGCCACAATAACAAATAATGGACCTTTCCGGTTTTGGCTATGCCCCGCCCATCTCTAGCTAAGCTGCACCCACACCTCGCTCGTGTTGGGGTCGATCGATCTCTGAACACCATCAATTTCCAAAAAACTACACAGGTACGCTGTTGAATATTTTGAAACCAATTTGATTGGGCGCTATTGCTGCCTAAATACTCAACAACATGTTTATTAAATAGCAAAAAATTACAAAGACATATAATTCATACAACGTGTCGGACTATTTGCGATTTGGTGACGGTCTACACGGAACCCTTTGTGACGTAATGATTGTGACGTCATCATACACGCGCTGAGCTAATTATGATGTCATATGAGGTCAGATGATGGATGGATACTCTGGAAAGGTGAATTAGTAGAGGCGAGTCAGCCGTCCCAACAACCATGTCCTCAACAGTCGCTATATGGATGCTTTGAGCATGCTTCGTAATACTACAGCCGTATAGCAACCCCGGGACGGTGGCAGTATGCGCTAGAGCGAGCCGGTTTATTTCCTTTCAGTACACTGCATCTAACAATTAAGCAGGCTCTATGTCCGATGATCCACGGTTATCGATGACCATTCATCACGTTTAGCGAAGTATTTCCGGTAGATATCGGGAACCGTCATCGTTAGTTGCAGATTTGTCATTATGCATTCTCAGCACTGAACATGGTGTATATTAAGCTGTGAGCATGCCACGTGGTGAGGGTGTCAAGTTTGCGAAACTCCGCTGTAATCCAACCCCCAGTACAATAAGAATGAACGATTTACACCATCATGACTAGTTGGATTTGGAGCAAGAGTGCAATGGATGTAGCTTGCGGTGTTCATCTGTTTGGATCGGATAGAGTAATGCAAATAGCTATTCCATCGTGAGCTGAAGAAAATAACTAATAGCAGCATAATCTACGCTACTGATATCATTTATATTTAATAATCTCAGATTTCTCAACTTCCAAATCCTGAAAGAATGGCATTTTATGAAAGCAGCATAGCCAAAGCAGTCGCGGGTCTCTTGGCCCCTTCGCTGAGGATTTTAAAATGTATATACCCTCATGAGTGTTCCGAGAGCCAATGTTTTAAGGAAAGTCACCATTATAAATTTTGGGAGTGGGGTTGTTGTTGTTGTGGCGTATTTGCAGTTGGGCCAATTTTTCAGTCATCACAATTTCAATTTGAAGAGAATCTTTAAAAATCTCAATCATTTACGTATTTTGTCGTATTTTAAAACAGATTTTATATCTTTTACTTGTCTGAGTTTCCTTCCCATCTTGGTGAACTGGCCATATGAATATATTACTATTGACCCGCCTGTCTATACAACGATCTGCCTAATGATTGGCGTACATCTTAAGACTTTTTTAACAACTAGTCTCCAATCATTGTGTGCGCACGCGTGCGTACCGGACCAAATTCCTTAAAAAAAACCTTGTTCAGTATAGCCATATACAATGGCTGTGTAACGACACACCTTCGGGAGCCCTAAGAACTGGTCACTAACCCCCAAGTGGTCGCATAATGCAAGTTTGTGGTAGAGGAATTTAGTTTTTGTAGCCACAAACGTGTGGCTCTATAAGACGGGTAAAACTTCCAGGGCCACTTTGTTATGGTACCTTTTCATCGCACAAATTGATTGATAGTGTATGACAAATGCTAAAAAATATGTGTGTGTGTGTTACAGGTTCGATAGCAGCATTTTTCATCGTGCAAATTGATTGATATTTCATGCCAAGTGCTGAAAGAAAAATTAACATATGTCTTCATATTAACGAACATACTATTTAGTTTTTTGTGATCCTTCCATCCATCTGTTAACATGTGCACATGCGACTCAATACGCTCTCCTGGTTGGTATATAACCGAACAACGCCTTACAACTCGCAACTGATCAGCGTACATACAATGACTGAGCTAACTAGCAGAAACTATTTAAAAAGTTTAATCTTCAGCAACTAGTCACCAACATACGTCGTACGATTTTATATCTTACAACGCCCGACAACTAAGAACAACTCGCTACAACTCCGGACAACTAGTCGACAACGAGTCGAGTCTTAAAGGATAACTAACCTCATCTCATGACATCTATACATATGCTCTAATAGACCACTAATACACTCTGCATGAATTTTAAGCTTTTTATCATCCAGTCAAAGAAAGATATTACGTTTTTAGTAGCTAAATGTTTGTACAGTTCTACAACTTATGATGGCTATCATGATTTACTTTTCAACCTATCAGAAAAAGCCTAGCGTGTGTGCTAGGTATATGCGTTCAGTCATAGAGATATCATCTACACCTTGACAATGTGATATAAAAGCAACCGTATCAACAACTCCGAGTCAAATTGGTTTCAAAATATTCAACAAGATGATTATTACACAATAAAGAATCGAATGCATTGGCACATACATGATCGGCAATCACACTATAGTTAGAGGAGACAAAATGGTGGAGATCACTGTTCAACAGTTACACGATATTACAAAGCAGATACTTGTGATGCAGATACGGGAATGTGAAAGGATATGAATGTTATGAAATCTATAAACGATAATCCACCGGCGCAATGCAACATTTGATATGAGAATAGCATTGCATTAAGGTTACCACGAACATTAAGGGCGGGTCAGGGTCAGAACAGACACAGGCCTCTTTCTTATTGCCTAATCCTGTTTAATTAGTTCGTTTACTATGCAGGATAATATATAGCCGATATATCTTTTTACATTCACACTGCTAGCCGATAGTCCGAGACTGCACGGTGGCGCTATCTGGCGGAGAGTGGGATCAATTGCTAACCGCAGCGCTACCTGACAGACAAATGCTGACTGTAACGTTACCTGACAAATTCTGCGGGAATAGGTTGCGTTCACATAAGGAAGCACTAGCGATATATCGGAAGATAACACCCCGATTTTATGGGGTTTCGAAATAAATTACGTGTTTATTCCGGTACATGAGCTAGTCGAATGAAAACGCTAGCCGATATACCTTGTATTTACAGAAATAGTGGCTGTATAGAACAAGGCCTTAGATCACGACCGTAGATTATTTTTTACCAGAAATACTCAAAATGCTGTGCGAGTTTGCGACGGAAGACAAATATGTGAGTCCTACTGAAAACGTAAGAGTTGAGAGGTTTTGAGTACGTTATTTTGCCCTGTAGGTGGGGCTTAGAATACACCTTCCGTATCCTCTGCGTGTCGTAAGAGGCGACTAAAGGAGGTAAGGGTGAGGTAACCCTGACAGAAACCTCGAGTGCTGAAGACGGAGGTTCCAGGCCGCTGTCGTTGTTCAATGCTGTTTTTATGATCTGCAAATAAATCGCTTGTTTTGTCAAGTGCTGTGGAGATTATCATGGGACATACACTATGTTATTCAGGTGTCATTAGTAAATATACGAGAGCAAAAACAAATCTTTTGCTGGTAGGTCAATGACATTGCTGATGATACTCGGTGAGTCTTGCCAGCAGAATTATTATACTAGAAATATGTTACAATTCTTGACGTAATTGATTATGAGGTCAGCATACACGTCAAGTAGTTGCTGATGACGTCAGGTGAATGTCTGAGAAACAAGATTCATGAATTGTCCTAGTATTGCCTTATGATATTTAACCCTTTCACGACGAAGCCGGCCAAAACCGGCCTCTGTAGTGGTCTTGAGCAATGCCCATTTGCTGGCCAAGAGAACATTATTTTTGAAATTTTACCACTGGAATGACTGGCTCGGTAACCGAGCCAGTCATTCCAGTGGTGCATTTTCTAAAATAGTCTTCTCTTAGCCTGCAAATAGACATTCAATAAGTAAATATTTACATTTTTTGAACAAATTTAGTCACTAAATGGTTAAACTGCGAATGAATAGACTAGTCATGCACGACAGACAGGTCGCGTAAGTCACACACGGGAGGTAATCCAGGGTCACGCCATACTGAAGTATGGGCATTGTATGGCGTTACTCTGGATTACCGCCCTGGTGTGAACACAGCCTTAGTTGAAAATCATACAGTTGCATGCACATTGCTGTATATACTTTCTCAAGCCTAGCATCAATGGTGGGATCCGATCTGTCACTCAAGTGTCTGACGTCATAATGAATTACGCCACGTGTTAGCTCAATGAGGTCGCGATCATAATGATGCGGCTCCGTTAAGAAAATCGAACGTTTTTCACTAAAATCTATGAATTGTACGCATGTCTCGAAATTCAGATTCTGGAAATTTGTGTTTCAAAGTTTTAAAACGATCGCAAAACGCCTACAACTTTACATGGGATGCGATGAGTGAGAAATGCGCCGGCATAGCTCAAGCAAACGATATAGGAACACCGTTTAAGTTGGTGACGCTCAGACAGAATGTGTTGTTTCTGGTGTGTATTGGCTAATGGGTTAATAACGTTAACCCTCAATCACATGACACTACTAGCAATATAGCAAATTGGCGGAAGTATTAACCCTTCGAACCATAAGGTCGAAAATTATTTTTTGAAACGAATTTGACTTAGGCAGCAATAACTTCCAGTACAATTTGTTTCAGAATATTCGACAGCCTTCATAGGGTAGGTTCTTTGATAAATATTTTGGGAAGTTAGGAGTACATTAGCTAAGCACTGAAATCACATGACCGGGATAATAAACACAGTGTCTCTTTCCAGTTTATCCATCAATCATATGACGTCATAAGCAACTACGCGACCTTGAGGATGATGTCACAATCAATAACGTCATGAATGACGTTTTTAAGTTCGTCAACAGCGCATAATTGGTGACGGACTAAAGCGCTGCTGTACGAATTGTATGTCTTTCCTATTTAATAAACACGCCGTTGATAATTTTGAGACTAATTGGACTGGGCGTTGTTGCGGCCATTGTCAGCTACAGCACCCAGTAAAATTGGTTTCAACATATTCAACAGCTTATCTGTGTCGTTTTCTGAAAATTGATAGTCAGGGAGTACATGGATCGATTGATCCCAAAACGGGCAAAGTACGAGTGTAGCTTAGCAAGAGATGGGCAGGCATAGCCAAAACTGGAGTCCTCCTTTGCCATAATATATGCTAATAATATTAGCTTGTAAACTATATTTTATGTTCACTATACATACTCTGAAATATCCCACCTCTATGTTGTACGTACAATTTGATAACAATAAAAGAACTTGAGCAACTTGAAAACCGTTGTAAATTACGATGTAAATTTATAACTCAAATTCCACATATCTGAGAGATCGTGTTGTAAAGAAGGTAACGTTCGTGTGGTAGTGGGTGGTAGTGGGTGTGGCAGTTTTTGTGGTGCTGATGATCGTAGTTGTTGCTGTAGTGGTGGTGGTGGCAGCGGTGATTGTTGTGGTGTTGGTGGTCGTGTTGTTGGTGTTGGTGCTGCTACTGCTGATGATGATGATGATGCTGATGGTCGTAGTTGTGTTGGCGGTGGTTGTTGTGGTGTTGATGGTTGTCGTGGTTGTCGGGCTGGTGGTGGTTGTGATGGTGGTGGTGGTGGTGGTGGTGGTGGAGGTGGTGGTGGTGGTGGTGGTAGGAGAGGGTGGGTTGGTGATGGTGGTCGGTGGTTGGGGTTGGGCCGTTGTGGTTGCAGTGGTGATGGGTGGTGATTCAGGTGGTGGTTGCGGATGTGCTGGTGGTGGTGTCGGCATAGGAGGTGTGGTGCTGGTGGTGGTGGTTGTGTTGGTGGTTGGTGGTGGTGGTGGTGGTGGTGGTGGTGGTGGTGGGGTGGTCGTGGTGGTGGTGGTGGTGGTGGTGCTGCTGCTACTACTGCTGCTGCGGTTTGGGTGGGTGGGGTGGGGCGTTGAGGTGATGGTCTGGTGGTGGTACGGATTGTGCTGATGGTGGTGGCAGTGACGGCGGTGGTTGGTGGTGGTGGTGGTGGTGCTGGTGGTGGTAGGTGGTGGATGAGGATAATATTGGTAGTAGCGGTAGAATCACGTGCTTGTATTTGACCTTCAACCTAGTCGTATAGCGTTAAGCAAACTCGCAAAATAATCAGCCAATCCAAAATGCCATTGACGCAACTGATGACCCTGAGGAATTAGATTTTCGAAATGTTAACTTAGAACAAGCCTCTACACCAACTAGCTAGGCCTTTCGCGTCACTAATTTGGCGCGACAATAGGACCTATACATGGAAGTATAACGTATTAATATACTTTATTTAATAATTGGGAAGAGATCTCATCATGCGTATGTTAGTGAGGGTCATTTTGGCATGGAGCTGTTTTGGTAAGTACAGAGGTGGGAATTGCCCTTAATACTAGAGGCAAATACGATACATTATTCTATTTAATTCAGCTCCTGTCTTTGCAATAGCTGACAACCTGTGCAGGGATAGATCTGGTTTTTGCAATGGTCTCTCCAATAGTTTAGCAATATAATATTTGTGTTAGCTACATATTAAATATTTTAGCCACATCTTTACTGCAATGTCACTTATGAACATGTTTACAGTCAGTTATGATCTGTTAATACTATCAATTCTATAAGCCAGAAAGAACAGGGTCTTAATATGTAAGAAAGGTGTTGAATATATTGAAACTAATTTTACTGGAAGCTGTTGCTGTCATATTAGTTTCAAAATATTCACCAACTTAAACAGGAATTTACGATGCTTTGCAATTGAAATGCTGGAATTAGTCATGATATCTGCCAATCAAAAAAATTAAATTAATTTAATTTTAACATTAGCCAATGATTTAGCTAATTCTGCTTTGCATTAGCCAATTTTCAGTTGCATTAGCATTTGGCTAAGTAGTTAATTGGTGGATCAGTTTGTGCGTCACCATGGTCCAGGTAAATGTGGCCACAAAAGATATATGTTCACTTAATACAAACCGGTTGCCATATAATATGTTTTGGAGACACAAGATGGTGGCGTTCTAAGATGTATGGGCGTACGACCACCCATCTTAAAGAAAATTATCTTATCGGTCCAAAATGCAAGTGTCAGGTATAGACAGGTGTGCCGATATTCGGGTAACTGGTCTATAACTATCTTCAAAGGTACATATTCACACTAAATAGTTTGAAAATTAAATTATTGAAATGTTATGCTTTTAAGGGCCTAAATTATGTGCCTAGATGTAAAGAAACGAAGAAAATCTTAACATATGATGATTTCATTACGTGTAAAGTAATGTATTTTTTAAGATGGAGAATTGAATTAGAGACACGAGTCCCTAATTCAACTTCACAACAGAAAAATTATATTAATTTATGCGATATGGAATCATCATATGTTAAAAGATTTATTTCGTTTCATTGCATTGCGGTATACAATCTAAGCCTCTAACAGTATACACTCATTTTAATAATTAAATTTTCAAGCAATTTAGCGTGAATATGCACCGTTACTGGAAGATGCTACCGCTAATGTGCTTCAAGAACTTCACCGCCAACTAACAGTTTATTGTCGCAAAACACTGCAATTATCTGTGAGTTATCTCGAGTCACAATATCCCCGTTGCCCTGACGATTCTGATTAAATTTGATGACCAATGGTCTCTATTGATTGCCATTTTAACTAGTTACAAGATAGGAAACAATCGTTTGATTTGCCAAATGCTGTACAGGCTATCTTGACGAGGCGCACATGCGCGGACCAAGATAAGGTGTACTAAAATCACTTCAATCGGTTGTCAAATAGCAAAGAGGTTTCATATTCATGACATGTATGAATTAAGTTTTAATGATGCTTCGCCCATTCGCCCATCCCTAATAATGGGTCACCTACGCTTCGCTCGTTTTGTGATCGATCCCTCCGCTCCATGCATTTCAGTTCCAAGAACACTACGCAGGGAAGCTGTTGACTATTTTGAAACTAATTTGACTTGGTGCTGTTGCTGCCAATGGTCCAATTAGTTTAAAATAGTAAAAAAATGTTTATTACTTAGTAAAGACATACAACTCGTGCAGTAACAATTAGTCCGCCATCAATTACGCTTTCGTGCCGAACTTAGCCACGCCATTCATGTCGTCAATGATTGTGACGTCAGCTTACACGTCACACAGTTGCTTATGGCGTCATGAGATTGACTGGAATCCTCCATTGCTCCACTATTAAAGGCACATATTCACACAAAATTGCTTGAAAATAAATTGTTGTTATAATTATATACATTTATATACTTAAATTGTGAACCTCAAAATCATTAAACGAAATTAATCTTAACCTACAATGATTTCATTCCGTATAAATTAATTAAAAATATTAGTCGCTATTTCAATGTCATAACTTAAATGATTGCATTCATATATACGGAATAAAATCATCATACGTTAGGATTTATTTTGTTTTCTTGCATTTAGATACATAATTTAAGCCTCTAAATGTATACAAATTTAATAATTTTATTTTCTTGCATTTTCGTGTAAAGCTGATCGTTTAATACATTTAGAACATGCTTGGTGGCAAGCCGCTTTTAGACATATGTTACCAACAATACTGGTTTTATTACTCTTAGCTCCAATGGGGAAATAGATCTTTGGCCTGGATTCTCCAGCTATTAAGCCACAGTGACCTAGGTTATATAACGCTACTAGCATTCGCCCGAGGGTGCTTATCCACCAAGTCTTGGGCAACTATATAAGACAATGTAAAAACTAGTATTTTAAGTTCTGAATAATATTTTGACAATTTAAGGTAATTATCACCTTACCACTAATAACAACATTCTTTCAAAGTTTAGAATTAATCATCGAACAATAAGAGAATTAGCCGTAAAAGTATATTTCTCATATGATCCACTACTCTAAAATTGGATAGGTGACAAGGGCCATACTTCTAGGCTTAAAAGGTGTATTCAATGGAGCGGTTTTAGCTATGTCACGCCTATCTCTAGCTAAGCTCCACCCACGATTTGCCCGTATTTGGGATCGATCGATCCATCCAGGAACTGTTTGATTCTCAATTTCCAGAAAGCTAAGCAGGTAAGCTGTTGAATATTTTGAAAGCTATGCAGGTAAGCTGTTGAATATTTTGAAACTAATTTGACTGCGTTCTGTTGCTGCAGCAACAGCGACCAGTCAAATAAGTTTCAGAATATGCAAAATATGCTAATTATGCAACAGCATGCTTAATAAATAGTAAAGACATACAATTCGTAGAATCTGGCGGACTTGTAAGCGTTTAAGACAGACTAAATCGAGTCATGCATGCGTTATTAACACGTTACGTAGCTGATTATAACGTCATAACATCCTTCTAATAGATATGGTCAACACGGAGAGATATGGCCAATTTGGGTTTACAGCATCAACAATCGGCAAAAACGCATTCCTATTGATGACGAACGCCGCCCCAGAATGGATCGGTCAAAATAACCATCACGCATGAAAATATGTCATGCGGCCAATTGCTATTCCGAATGACCTATATATGGCAACTAGTATGGATGACACATTGTAATTTCCCTGTCGAATATTCTTCAAATTTTTTTTTAATTAAGGCAGTCCACTATGTGCAATAGTACAATATTCTGACGTCACTGTTCTTTCACATCCACAGTCCTGGCACTGGGTCAGTATGATCCTAATTGCTCAGGTAAACAGGTCATTGTTCACCTGTTTGAATGGCGCTGGCAGGACATTGCTGCAGAATGTGAACGATTTCTAGGTCCGAAGGGATTCTGTGGTGTACAGGTAGGTCGTACACCGATTGCGCAGATGTTACATACAGACAATAGCAGCGTGCATGGTATACATACTAAATTTCCTATGATATAATATTCTGTTGAATATGTTTAAGATGATGTAACTTTAAGCTGTTTATAAGCGGTGGGTGGGTGGGTGGCTGGCTGGCTGGCTGGCTGGCTGGATGGATGGATGGATGGATGGATGGATGGGTGGGTGGATAGATAGATAGATAGATAGATAGATAGATAGATAGATAGATAGATAGATAGATAGATAGATAGATAGATATATAGATAGGCAGGCAGGCAGTCATACAAGCAGGCAGGCAGGCAGGCAGGCAGGCTGGCAGGCAGACAAGCAGGCAGGCAGGCAGGCAGGCAGGCAGGTAGGTAGGTAGGTAGGTAGGTAGATAGATAGATAGATAGATAGATAGATAGATAGATAGATAGATAGTTAGATAGATAGATAGATAGATAGATAGATAGATAGATAGATAGATAGATAGCTATACAGATAGATAAATAGACAGACAGACATACAGACAGAAAGACAGAAAGACAGACAGACAGCCAGCCAGCCAGCCAGCCAGCCAGCCAGCCAGCCAGCCAGGCAGGCAGGCAGGCAGGCAGGCAGGCAGGCAGGCAGGCAGGCAGGCAGGCAGGCAGGCAGGCAGGCAGGCAGGTAGGTAGGTGGATAGATAGATAGATAGATAGATAGATAGATAGATAGATAGATAGATAGATGGATAGATAGATACATAGATGGGCATGCGTTTGGGTGGGTGGGTGGGTGGATAGGTGGATGGATGGATGGATTTATTGGTTGTGTTGGACGTGTGGTGGTGCTTGGGTATGTTGCTGGTCGGGTGGGTGGGTGGGTGGGTGGGTGGTTGGTTGGGTGGTTGGGTGGGTGGGTGGTCGGACGTGCGTACGGTCGTGCTAGCGGGACGGCGTGTGGGTGGACTGGCGGAAGCGTGACTGGGCCGGTGGGCTGGCAGGCGGATGGGCGGCCGTGTGGGCGACCGGTCGGGCGGGAAGGCTCACGGGGGCACTTGGATGGGCAGGTGCGTGGGCTGATGGACGGGCAGGCGGGTGAGCGGGAAGGCGCCCTATGTTCATTGCAATGACGGTATGGGCCTATCGTGTTACCTGAACATTTATCGTTTAATGTTAGGTCTCACCTCCAAACGAGAACGCTGTCATCACAACCGATGCAGAGAGACCATGGTGGGAGCGCTACCAGCCTGTCAGTTACAAGCTGGTAACACGGTCTGGTTCAGAGAGTGATTTCATTGATATGGTGCAACGCTGTAACAACGTGGGTGTCAGGTACACGAGTAGTATACAGTACAGCTCATGCAGAAATTAACATGTTTTCAAAACAACACGAACCCAGAAACATATTAGTTAGTACAATTTTGAGCACGATGGAAGAAATGGTCTGATGCCAAAAATATGTTGGACCTAATTTCATTGGAAACGATTGCCGCCTTATCAATAGTGTCCAATCAAAATACGTTATAAAATAAATATATATATATATTTGAAAGCACGTTAGCATTGGCCGATTGAATATTTCGAGGTACAGCTACTACTTTATCTTTGACAATTCAACCTCTCGAAATGAACACATACTGTATCATTGGTCATATTATTGCACGTATTGGCAATAACAATCGCCGTATAATTTGTAATTTTATCATTTACCACCTCTTGCGTCAACAGCGCCTCAAAGCGCTCAAAATACTACTTTAAATATCAATTAAACATTTTAATGGTCAATATTTTGCAAGATATTTTAATTTTAGAAAACTGTTTTTGTAAATTTACCACTGACCTTTTTCGCTGGCTTGACCACCAAGGGAATAATGGTAAAGAAAATTGTAAGTTTTTGCTTAGCCATTGTCTATTACCAGACCGAGAGAAGAGTATTTTTCAAAATTTACCACTGGAATGACTGTTTCAGTTACCGAGCCAGGAACCGTTACAGAGCCAGTCACTCCAGTGGAAAATATTCAAAACATACTCTTCTCTTGGCCTTTCAAATAGCCCTGTCTCAAGGTCACTGCAGAGTTGTTTTTTGGCCAGTTTGACCATTAAGTGGGTAAGTTGAGGCAAGATGGGATACGCAAGGTTGTATTTCATTGCATATCATCCGTTAAACATTCTATATCATTTCATCGTTCATTAGTGTAACAAATTTGTTAAAATCAATGTATTCCCAAGCGAGCACATTTTGTTGTGTCCTACTTAATAGCAAAGTTTCCGAGCAGCGATGACGCATGCATGTGGAACTTTCTCTCGTTCCTTACACAATGAAGCGTGACATGGACTAGTAGTTGTCATGAAATGTGAAGAAAAATCTCAATAAAACACTCGATCTATGCAAAATGGATGCTTCCAGGTACTCCATCAATCATATGACTTCATAATCAACTATGTGACGTGTATGATGACGTAACAATCAATTAAATCATGAATGCCATAGGCAGCAAAAGCACCAGTCAAGTTAGTTTCAAAAGATTCAACAGCATACCTGTATAGTTTTCCGGAAATTGAGATTCAGAGAGTGCACGGATCGAGCGATCCCAACATGGGCGAAGTATGGGAGGAGGTTAGCTAAAGATGGGCGGAGCATAGCTCAAACGGGGTTCCTCCATTATCGCAATTTCTTAATAAATTGTACACACTCTTTTAGTAAAATCTCGCTAAATCCCGTTCCAAATGAGATCTTACTAAATAAGAGTGATGAATTTGATACGAAATTTCAACTCATGTGAGATCCTCTATATAATAATTTTGATAATTTCCTTTAGGTTAATTACTGGAGATATGCGTGTGATCTAAATCCTACAAACTTAGATCACGTTGCGAGGAGATTACGTATACTGTAGACAGTGATCGTTGACTCTTGACCAATCATAATTTCGCCTGAATAATTATATTTTGTTGACTAATTTAATTGCGATTCATTTGCCATATGAATAAGGCAATTGCACTGCTCCATTTCTAGTTACCACACGGGAATTTCTAGCCAAACTCCGCCAAATCTTTGCGGCTGTTAGAATCGATTAGAATCTTTATAACCTGAATTTCCAGAATACAATTTTCAAGGTAACTATACAGGGAAATTGCTGAGAATTTTGACAATCATTTGACCGCTGATGCGCCTATATGTGACCGCAGTAGCTCCCAGTTAATCTAGTTTTAAAATATTCAACATAATGTTTATTAAATTGTAAATTCAACAAAGACATACAATTCGTACAGTTTCATAAAACACCTTTCGATTCTCTTAACGGTGCCATGTCTTTATTGTTGTATCTTCAGTGACGTAATTGAAGTGACAGGTCAGATCCCTACATTACATTGAATTTAGGGTGTGTCATTTGTTTTAAGTAACACAAGAGTGTCTGTGTGACAGACAATGCCATGCAACTCAAACCTATTTCTACATTGTATTGATATATTATGCTATTATATGTATTATATGTAACGATACTGTCTCTTGCAATATCCCCATCCTTAAATTTGAATATATACCCGATGTAGATCTTGTGGATACACACTCGTTAACATGACATTGAACGTGATCAGGATATGCCGTACAGTTGTAAAGTCAGCTGAGCGCGCAAGTGGAAGCAGACTATAACACCATCACCTATACTTATACCTATATATATTTCATTAGCATACATGTATATGATTTATATTTCCAGAATCTACGTAGATGCTCTTCTCAACCATATGGCAGCTGTCGGTCGAAGTGGCACGGGCACTGCAGGAACTCACTTCGATGGCGATGCTCGTGATTTCCCTGGTGTACCATATACCAATCCAAACTTCAACCCACGTGATCAATGCGATTCACATGATGGCAGTGTGAATAACTATGGTGACCCGTATAATGTACGAACTGCCTACTTTCTTGGCTAACTGATTTGGACCAATCTCAAGAATATGTACGCGACAAGCTCAAAGGTTTTCTAAACAGATTGATTGAGATTGGAGTTGCTGGATTTAGGATCGACGCTGCCAAGCATAATTATGTGGCCAAACGATCTTGAGGTTTGTTCAATTTATTTTGAAAATAAATAAATTATCCTTGTTGCGTTTACATGTGATATATTGGCATATTTATTTCCACCCATAAGGATAAAATCCGGCCAGCTTCTGGATTCAGGATCGACGCTGCCAAACATATGTGGCCAACAGATCTTGAGGTTTGTTTGTTCAATTTATTTCGAAAATGAATTGTTTAATCCTTTTGCATTTACATGTAATATAGAAGAGACCATATTTATTGCCATCCATATAGATACAATCCGGGGAGTTGATATTCTGTCTATTGATCATCATAACAATGTACTTATGCATATTTATGCCCATCCTAATATAGATATATGGGTGTATAGAGCGATTGATTTTTCTATCCGTTCACTTATTCATTTTTTGACTGTATGTTTGTATATTTGTTTGTCCATTTACCCGTATCCGCTCCACTTCCCTGCGCTAACTCAAGTTCTACCAGATCAATCATCAAGAGATCTGCGTGGTATTGCGTACTTGTAGTCATAAAGAACGCGTATTGAGTTTCGTGTCAACAGGTCAACGGTTACGTGGCAGGGTGACCCGATTAACGAAATTGTGTTCCATTTCCGTACGATAACGCAGGTTCTTTTAAAGTTGGCCTGTGTGCTGCTCTCGGGTTCAGAGAAGATAATTAATGCGATGATCGAAAGCTCAACTGGCAAGGGCACGATGACACAATTTATAAAACTGGGTTGCATTTCCGGATATAACTTAAGTTCAACCACGAAATCTACACACAACTTGGCCTTTATAATTTTGGGGTTAAGGGATCAAAGATCAAGGTGACAATGACCCCGTTGATAAAATTGTGTTGAATTCCGGATGATAGCTGAAGTTCTACTAAATGGATCGTTACCCGTTTATTGAGTGTGTTGGTTTGAAGAAGCCTATTAATTTTGGGGCTGCAAGCCCAACGGTCAAACTGAAGGTAAAGAATTAAGAAAATTCTGTTCCATTTCCGGATGATAGCCCACCTCATACTGACATGATCTTCAGTAAACTTGGTCCATGCGCTTCTCTTAGGGGGCCAAGGAACTCCTTTAATATAGATAAGCTCTGTCCAATTCGGCGCATCTTCGAGTCGATTAAAAAATCTAAATTCCAAATTCCCAGTGTCTAAATTTGAACGTACCTATACATGTCATTTATTGACTATTGTGAAACTAATATGACTTGGGACTGTTGCTGCCTATAACAACAGCAAATCCAGTCAAATTATTTTCAAAATTACAGCATAATTTTTATTAACTTTTAAGTTCATCATAGACATACCAATTCAAACATTAGCTACATACCTTACGGGTTTCCAAAACTGAGCTATACTTCGTTATGGTTGTGACGTCAGGTAACTAGTGACGCAATATGTTATGACGCCAGGCACTTTAGCGACAGATCGGATTATTCCATCCTAACGGATATTATTTATTGTTAACAGGCAATCTTCTCTGGACTAAATAATCTGAATCCCACTTGGTTTGGAAACAATGCTCGGGCATTTATGTTTCTTGAAGTAATTGATAGGAATGATGGCGTCGTCAGGACATCAGAATACGTCAATCAAGGACTGGTTACAGAATTCGTTACTCACAGAAACTCGGTTGGGCAGCAGAAGACTTAACAAGTTCAATAGCGTAGTTGATTATGGATGGTTCATGACACCCGCTGATAGAGCCTTTGTATTCGTGGATAATCACGACACACAACGTGGACACGGTGGTCCTGGAAACTACGTCACGCATCGCACTCCTAAACTATACACGATGACAAATGCCTTTATACTGGCATATCAGTACGGTTTCACGCGTGTCATGAGTAGTTATACCTTCAGCGATGCAAGTCAGGCGCCGCCGCATAACGGGGATTTCTCAATCAAGGATGTTCCAATCAAGGGCGATGGAAGCTGTGGAAATGGCTGGATATGCGAACATCGATGGCGTCCTATTGCCAATATGGCGGCGTTTCGAACGTACTTGGCTGGTACAGACATCCACCACGTGCATAACAATGGAAACGAAGTTGCGTTTGCAAGAGGCAATAAGGGTTTCTTTGCTATGGTTAAGGGCGGCAGTATGGATGCTTGGCTGAACACAGGACTGCCAGCAGGGGATTATTGTGATCTGATCTCTGAGTGTGCTACAAGGATTTCAGTTGGTGGTGATGGCAGAGCTAACATCAGAATAAATAATCCAGAGGAACCAATCATCGCCATTATCACAGGTGAGTTAACACTGTAACACTTTTACGATGAAGCCGCCCAAAACCAGCCTTTTTAGTGGCCTTGTTGAATGCCCATTTACAGGCCCATAGAAATCCAGTTTTGAAATTGTACCACTGAAATGACTGCCTCGATAACCGAGCCAGCCATTCCAGTGGTAAATTTAAAAAAATGGTCTTCTCTTGGTCTGCAAATGGGCAAATGTGTACTATTTGAGCAAATTTGGTCATTAATGTGTCAATGGTTATATTTTTTTTAGAGATTTATATATTGGATGTCCATTTGCTGGCCAAGAAAATGCTATTTTTGAAAACTTACCACTTGAATCACTGGCTCAGTAGCCATTTCTCGTCCATTTCCAGTTAATATCCGCCCACATTTTGCGCGTGATGCGATCGATTTATATACCTCCCCACCCCACCCCCTGAATTCACAGAATCCAAGTTTTCAAGATAAGTATACAGGTAAAATGTTAACTATTCTGAAAGTAATTTTACCCGGGGCTGTTGCGGTCTATGTTTCAAAATAGACAACAGCCTATTTATAGGGTTGCCTTGAAAGGTGTGACCGATAAGTATCTACACAGGAGCCAACACAATGCGGCTTATATGTGTCTATACACGAGCCAACAAATTGCAACTCTTAAGAATCTAAACACGAGCTAACAAATTGTAACTTTAAGCGTCTACACACAAGTCAACACATTGCAGCTTTTAAGTATCTACACACATTGTAGCTTTTAAGTGGCTACACACGATCCAACAAATTGCATCTTTTAAGTGTCTACACACGAGCCAACAAGTTACATACAACATGAATGCAAACAACAAGTTGAATGCAAAATGTAGAACAGTGTCCAATTTTCACACAGCAATGCCCAACATTTTCATCCAACTTTTTCATCCAATAAGTTGTATATAACATGTTTGCCAGGGTATATCCTTTTCGTGGAACATGTTCATCCGACAGTTTATGCGCCCAACTAACAGTCATCACTTTACATATATTAAAATCGTGTTATTACAAACCACTGTAACGGTATCGATAAGGTTGGGAAATATCATATAAAATAAAAAACTTGAAAATATCATATACAATTAAAAATATTGTATCACAGGTGATCCACCGGCGACTGGACCGGTTGTAACGTCAAGACCCGTGGATCCAACTCCATCTCAGGTATCAGGGGACATGACAGCAGGCCAGCACAGGACTGCGATCTTTCTACAAAAACAGACTATATTGGAGCAGGACATGTTTATTCGAGGAGGCATTGACCACGACAGGAGACACGGTATGTATGCTGCAGGTGTAAGTAATTCACCTGTTTTGTTCCATTCAACCAGAAACCCTGATTTAGAAAATTCATTTAGAATTTATTTAATAGGTCGTCGAGTATTTTTGAATTAAAGGACAATTCCGGGATTGTTACAAGTGTACTTTATTTGAAAGACTGTTATATGACTAACATATTGGATAATAAATAAAAACAATAGACAAATAATACGAGTAATTAAACCATCGTAAACATGGGATTATTTTATCTCCCGGGCGGTGTCATTTTCTTGCAACGAGGGCGAGATTTCACGAGGTCCTGACGTCATCCCCGCACCAACGCTATCTTTGCCGAGCACGAAGACTATACAGTAAATATGTATATGCATGGAGGGCTAACATGTGCTAATTTGTAATCGTTAGGACATTGTCCAGTTAAGCTAGAACGTTTTTCAAGTAATTCTAGTATCCGAAGTCGGTGGGGAATCGTTAACCCCTAACCCGCTGGAGAATAGATTCCATTTCTCTATCCTATCAGAATGTGTTCATTTTGGTGACCATGCTGCTGTAAGGCATTGCTGTGCACGACAGCAATACGTTACAGCAACATTTTTTTCAAAATTTGTCAAATTACTCAGGTGACTCAAGATACCGTTATATAGCGTGTGTCGCAGGCAGTGTAAATATATATTCCAAGAAAACATATGATGTGATAATATTGCCGGAACAACAGAACCGATTGTAATAATTCTGATACCAACCTGTATCTACAAATTCGAAGATTTATCCAATGCTAGGGATGTTAGAATCGGCCTAGTGGTTCAAAAGATACACTCTCCGGGAAAACTAAGCCAGCAAAATTTCAAACAAAATTTCAGGATACGCTCTATCCATCATTCCATATCAGAATGAGTATTACAGGTAAAATGACAGAATTTTCTGTGCTGAAGGTTTACAATCTTATCACATAACGGAAAAAGTTTCATCAAAATATCTTAATTATTGAAATTACTACAGCCCTCCGGGAAATATTGATCGGCGATGAAAATCCCAGATTTTGTGTCAAAATGTTAATTCATTTGGTGATCTCCCTGGCAATATCCACGTGAGCAAAAGTATAATAGGTCAGGCAAATAGCCATTTTTCAGCTTTAAGTACACTCCAATTTAATGACAGTACGCAAAGACACAGTCTGCGAGACAAAAACCATCTCATGCTGAATTTTACCAAAAAAGGATAACATGTTCTCAGATCGTATCTTAGATGAATACTTTTTTTAATATATTCCAGTCGTTTGAACCCCTGTCTGATATTAACATCCATTTATCATATTAATTCCGAGGTTGGCACCTATTTAGAAATCCTAGAATCATTAGAATCGCTTCAGCGGTTCGTTTGCTATTATCATTTACGTATACTTCCTTAAAATATATACTCGCGTCTATTGGCCTCTCGCTCCTCCAGCCATAGCAATAGCGGTTATCTCGGTCTAACCTCGCTAGACGCAATAAAATAGCAGCGGCCATGTGAGAAAAATGGTCGAATTTACCGACTTTATCTAGCGATAGTTGGTTACGCTATTTCTATCTGGTTATTAATCTGGAGCAATTTCATTAAACATGTAATAATCTTTCAAATAAAGCACACTTTTTATCATCCCGGAATCGTCCTTTAGTTTTACTTGAAATTGCCGGTGGCTATGGCAGTCACCCGCTCTAAGGCTGTCTATGGAAGCAACAGACTCTTGTCGAGCTATTTTCAAAATGTGCATGAGCTTAACTGTATAGTTAGATTGAAATTTAATTTCTTCGAATTCAGGGCTTAAGTTGGGCATGGTATAACAAAAAACATGTATTCCTCCATTGAGACTATTATATTGTTATCACGAAACAGTGCTGTGTATTTTATTATATTTTTGATTTGATTTTTATGGAGTTCTGGCTAATCAGCACAGAACAATTTACAGAATGAAAGGCACCGACCAAATATAGCAACTAATAAACTTAGTATTACGCTAGCAACCAACGATACAGTATAAAAATACCAAATGCGAACGTATCTTTATGTCGTAGTACACATACCGCACTAAAGATAGTAGCAACGTACCTAGAAACAGTCTCTTCCTTCTGCAGCACCGCCTCGCAATCAACCCATAACAAATGCTTCGCTGTGTGGTTTCTCCGGAATAGAGGAAGCCATTCTGTCCATCAAGTATTGACGTCATAATCAATTATGTCACAGGTAAGCTAATAGCACAATCAACATGCATACTGCGCGACGTGTATAGCTCTGTCACGAACATTGAAATGCCCTTCAAGTTGTACAAATTGTATCGCTTTACTATTTAATACAGATTTTGTTGAATATTTTGAAACTAATTTGACTGGGGCTGCTGCTGCCATAATCCAAACAACAACTTTAGCACACATTATTAGGAAAGACCAGTTCCGGATAAAGTTGCTTGTGCACGGACACGTGGTTTGAACGGAGCCGTAAGTTGGTAGCCTCTCATGGCGACGAAGAGTACGAAAATAATAAAGACTAGCAGAACATACGACATTATGAATATATGATACAAGTTTGCAAACTGGGCATGTAATATTCGGTAAAATATATTTGGGAAACATGAAACTTCCAAAGCATATGCCACATACACAGACTAAGAAATCATTAACTGACAGATTGGGAATACGCATAAGCACTGGTGACCGGTATCTTCTCACTGTCACCGGATAGTAAATGAGAATTCCATTGAACATGACACCAGCTGATGCCCATGCGATTGGTATTTCCCGAAAAAGTGCTCTTGGAACTTGATTGTTAGTAATTAGATATAACGGTATATCTAATTCAAAAGATTTCTCACTGCCACCATCTAATCCTTCGTGCAATCTTGTCAGATTTTCACTTTTAAAGTCGTCTAAATGCTTTTATTAATTTCCCTTTCTTTGTTGTCGACTTTTTGGAACCATTTAATAAACAAAGACACCAACTGAAAACCGACATTGATTGGAGGAGAAATTAGGAAACTGGTGCTTTGCTGTTTAGGTGTGTATCTCGAACCTCGAACAATTGTCCAAATTGCATCCGGATAATCAAAGCTAAAATACTAGGAAAAAAACGGACTCAATATGACATTTAATTAAACGATATACGCAACAATGCCATAATGTTAATGCACGTACCATGTTCTACACTACTTAAACAAAATACAAAGAAAATCATGATTATCATAGCAACCAACATGCATTGTAAACCCAAAAAGACAGACTTCGAAAGCGCATTTACAATTCAATTAATTTCTGTTGAATAATTTGAAACTAATTAGACTGGGATCTGAACGCGCCCATTTTCAAGAGTTAGCTTCCTTAAAGTTTTGGGGCCCCCCACCGACCAATTACCTCATGGATTCGCTCCTGACATTGCTAAATAATGTTGACCTATTTTTCAAGTATGAACGTTATTGACCCAAGAGGCATACATCCCTGCCACTTATGATAAAAAGCCTGCGCCAGGGATGTATGCCTCTTGTCACTAATGTCGGTGCCCCATTGGCCAATGGCAGAAACCCTTTCCCCATTGGTCTATGCCATCAGTCTTTCTTGTCACAGCGATCAAGAACAGCATGCATGATGGAAAACAGACCGAGAGTCAACTAGGAAAAAGAAATTGCAGATGTAAAAACAATAGGATTTTACAATTCTAAATAAACCCTCTTTGAAAACAAGTTTTATAGTCACAGATGCCAGTTGTCATAAGGAGAATAGTAATATTTTGCATAAAAAGGGATTGAGATTGATATGTATACGCATTCAAATTTAGCGGCGCCATTCACTTGCTTAAACACGGATAACGTGAGTGTTTATCATCTGACTGGCCATGCATCTGTAAACATACTCAGCACTTACTCGTATCCGAACATAGAATTGGTCCGTATAATAAAAGTCATGCGTGTGTAGCATCTTAATAGTGAGTATTGCAACCATTTTACTGCTGTACAGGAAAATGCACCCTTAGAACAGAATATGCAAAACTATGGTACTTTTGACTATACTGTAGTTGGAACGAGTTGCTGTCTGAGAAAGCAACATCTCCAGTAACAACGTTTTCAAATTCGTGTAACACTTAGAAAATGATAACTTAATCATAGTTCAATTCAGCAGAGATATAGTAATCCCGATGCTAGCAGACGAGGTGCAATGTCTAATATTGCAATATTTCATCCACGTCCTTTATCTGATCATCCAAAATACTCGAAGAAACAGGGTGCCTCGGGGCTTCTGTTCTCTGTGTGTTGGCTTTTTAGCTTACGAGATTACAGTCCGAATGTTAATCGAATCTTGTGTAAGATGTTACCTTAGGTGAAGTTCCGCACTGATTTTCCTTGTCCACAATGGCTTTATCTCTATAATGTCTTATTTACTACATAAAATAACATTTGGGAGTTGTCTATTGTACCATGCGAACAACAGGTTACTGCAATTATTGTAAACATATAATACTATATGATACATCCGATGGTCAACCATTAGCACGTATACCAATCATATAATGTTCAATCAACAATTCATTTTCAAATCCGCACTGAAAACAAAGCTCATTGCACAATCCCCATTTCAGACGTAATAAGCTATAGTCATTATGCCGTATACCAGACCATTCACACTGTCTTTGCGTGATGCAGGTTGTATCGGTTTGCTAGCTTTCTCTCAGCTGGGAGCACCAGCCAGCATTTAGCTATGCTCTACCACTGGCGCACAGCCGGACGAAAATCACATTTAGATTCAGATCTCCTGCTTTTCTCAATGCAAATAACACATTTTAATGTGAGATGGTGTGGAGAATACCATAACAGTCTCTTGTCCTGATTACGAATCTCTTGTATCCACCGTCCAGAATTTCTCTAATAGCAAACATTATACATATGATGATGTACCGACTGAAGTAATTTATTGGATAAAGGCAAGTATTAACTATACAATTGTGACGTCTCTCACTCCATCCTACAATCTATAAGAATAGAAATCGAAATTGTCTAACTAATGTGCTGCAGTTGCCACATCGTAGGCATACGTGCACACTTATGTAATTAGATAAAGCTTGGTGCAATCTTATAATAACAAATTGATGTAAAGCAGGGGGTAAATCTACTGACAAATGGTTGATGATCAATCGTGCGTGTCGTCAAATTCATGAGTGTCATTACAAAGAATTGATTCCAAAAGATTCCTGTTAATATTCTACAATTCGGCAGACACCGTATCTTGTAATGGGGTAATTTATCATAGAGGCAAACAGTCACATTTCGGGTGGGCCGGATATAATGTTAATGCCTGTTAGATATGTGATACAATGTCATATATACCAGGCAGATATGTATTAAAGAGTGTGTATACCAATATTTATTACACGCCTATCGCATCTCCTAAGATCTGCGAATAGTGTAGTTGCATAGCGGTTTGAGGGTACATTCGCATAGACGGCGTTTTAAAAATATATCAGCTCTTTACATTTTACTCTCTTTGGGATGCAGTATTCGGCATAGCACTATTGCCAAGCTTATATTGCTATATATAAGTCCACACGTTAGCAACGCTCCAGATCGGAACATAGGTGGTTCCGGGGTGCACACCTGAGCGAGAGAGAGAGAGAGAGAGAGAGAGAGAGAGAGAGAAAGGGAGAGGGGGGAGGGAGGGAGGGAGGGGGAAAGGGAGGGAGAGAGCGAGGTAGGGATGGAGGCAGGCAAGCAGGTAAGTAGGTAGGTAGGTAGGTAGGTAGGTAGGTAGTAATATGGTTAAGGCGCTGGCTCAGAATTTTCAAAAAATTGAATATATTTTTTATTTATTTTATTGCCTGAGATTTTTGGCACAATTGACAAGATATTACATAAATCACGTTTTCGGAATCGCAATCCAAATTAGACTGAATTTGAAATTTGTTTTTGTTCTGAAAGCTCATAAAAGTATTTTGATTTGGAAGAAATAGGTCTAATTTACAGCTTTTCTTTCCACATTTCCGAGATTCTCCTGCGCCTGTGATTGGACGATTGTGACGAATCTTGGTAGGCCTGTGATCTGCAGCATTATCAGGGATAGTTTCCAAATCCTGTACAGTTTCAGACTTAATTTTGCGCAAAAATCTAGACGAGTAGCCCTTCGGCTTGAGGGCCTTGAATAAGAGAGAGCGTGCAGATTCAAAGTTTTTCTATCACTCGAATTTCTATAAAAACGGATGATTTGTGATTTTACAATTCCTTTAAAGGTATGAGGTGGATGGAAGGATTTCTTGTGAAGTAGTTGATGAGAATCTGTTGGCTTAAAATATACTTTATAATCAAGGTGTCCCGTTGTGTCATACTTTACACCTTTGAATAGCGTTACATCTAAAATGTCTACAGACATTTGGTCAATGTTGGCTTTTAGCTTGATATTCGGGTCATGATTGTTCAAAATGGTGAAAAATTCATTAAATTCTTCCTTTGTATGATGCCAAATAATGAAAATATCATCGAGGTACCTGCGATAAAAGAGAGGCTGTTTCGGACATTTGCTAAGCGCATCCTCCTCCCACTCTGCTACATAGATGTTGGCAAAACTCGGACTGAAACGTTTACCCCTTGCGCAGCCGCAAATGTGTTGGTATGTTTCACCCATGAATTCAAAATCATTGCCCTTTAAGCTTAGCTCTAAGAGAGCTAATATTTCGCCAGTGGGCCTATTGTTATCAGGGTATTTTTCAAACGCTTTACCGACAGAATTCAAACCCTTTTCGATGTCAATGTTTGTGCACATTGCTTCGATGTCGAGCGTGATCAAAAATGAATTTGGAGGTATCGAGATCTCAGAGACCTGCGACAGAAAGTCGTCAGTATTTTTCAAGAAGCTAAAATGTCTATTCGCAATTGGTTGTAGGTGATAATCAATGATTTCACTGATCGTATAGGATTCAGAACCACAATCCGATATTATAGGTCGTCCTGGTGGTATCATAGGATCCGACCAAGAATCAATATGCTTATGGATTTTGGGCAACAGATAAAATGTACGTGGTTTTGAGTCACGTTTCGCAACGAGGTATTTAAACTGTTTCTGCGTTAAACTCTTGTTATCAACCATATTTTGGAGAATTTCATTACAATTGTCGCAGTTATTTTGCCAGAGTGGTTCGTCTAATTTTTGGTAATGTTTTGGATTACTGAGTTGACGACGTGCTTCACGAATGTAGTTGTCTTTAAGCATTATTACAGCAGCAGATCCCTTATCAGCAGGTTTAATGACAATGTCATTGTTTTTACGCGATCCTGTTAAGGCTTGACGTTCCTCATATTACACATTTTTATGATTTTTCGGAAATTCAACATTTTCAATACGTTCTTTTACAATTTTTATACTGTCGGAGATCGCTGGGTCGACTAATTTTGAGTCTGGTGCCCAGCCAGTTCTTTCAACGAATGGCAGAATATTACTTTTCGAGTTTCGAAAAAAGTCGGCTAATTTGACACGGTGGGAAAATTCAAAAACTTCCATTGAGCCATTATCTAAAAGGGCATCTATGCCTAATTTGGGCCTAGGAGTTGGTACAAATGTTAGGCCACGATTGAGTATTGATTTTTCTGCTTCAGATAATGTAGAGCCAGTGAGATTAACAATATCACTATCCAGCCCGATACCGGGGTGGTTATACCCTGCCCGTCAGTTAGTTTAAATTAAGAAAAGTTAACCAGCTATAATACAATGCATTGGCAGTTTTTTCACTCCAATGGATATTATACTGGACTTCTTCAAACTCAGAAATTGGTAGACAAGGGATGACTGAGACCTTTATACGCAGGGATTCTACAGATGAATTGATAAATGCTAAGGTCCTTTTCTGCTGTGCAGTCAGATGTTGAGAGTAGTTCAGTTTAGTGAAATAAACCTTTGCATCTGGAAATTTTGAACGAATGGTACTGAATAGGACTCGTTGTGCGGTTACAGACATAGGTTCATCCTTGTCATTTATGCCAATATTTACGAGGATTTTCTCTGGCTGATAGGAGTCCATGTATTTTTTGACAATTGTCCTAGCATGGCACAATTTTGCCCCTGGATAGCAGGCTATCTGGGTGTCTGAATGGGGTTTCACATTTATACGGCTTAGATTGGAGGAGCCAAAGATTCAAGATTTTTTTCGTCAAGACAGGGAGTCGCCATTCATTTTTGTGGTCTAGATAGATAGATAGATAGATAGATGGATAGATGGATAGATGGATAGATGGATAGATAGATGGATAGATAGATAGATTATATAGATTATATAGATTATATAGACAGATAGATAGATAGATAGAGATAGATAGATAGATAGATAGATAGATAGATAGATAGATAGATAGATAGATAGATAGATAGATAGATAGATAGATAGATAGATAGATAGATAGATAGATAGATAGATAGATAGATAGATTATATAGATTATATAGACAGATAGATAGATAGATGGACGGATGAATGGGTGGGTCGGTGGGTGGATGGATGGATGGACGGACGGGCGGCCGGGCGGGCGGGCGGCGGGCTGGCGGGCTGGCGGGCGGGCGGGCTGGCTGGCGGGCGGGCGGGCGGGCGGGCGGGCGGGCGGGCGGACGGACGGACGGACGGACAGACAGACATACAGACAGACAGACAGATAGATAGAGAAAGAAAGATTCAGCAATACCATGTCTTGCAAATAATATTCGAGCCACGCTATTCAATAATGTAATTGAATTGAAGACATTACATCAATAATATTTTGCCAAATCTAAGAACGAATGAACGGTTGCGAGGATCTCGTCCAACATAAACAGATCAGACGTAAGCACCTGTGAACTGAGGCAACTGCCTCAATCATTTCCACTTAGAAGTGAGCATGTTCTGCAAATACGATCGACAAGAATAAAGCGATTAATTTGTGTACAAACAAGCAGAGCAAAATGATCAGCTGGCTTTAATAACCCAAATTTCCTAACAATGGGGGAATGGGGGTATCCGATATATCATTTCGTTATATGACGTCATAATCAATTACGCCACATATAGGCTGAGATCACAGTCCTAATGACGTATTAGGCCTCCGCCATGGACCTTGAAATGTATGTATTTAGCTAATTTAGTTCTGTTGAGCATTTTGAAACTAATTTGACTGGAAACTGTTGTTGCCATAGGCAGCATCTGCCACCACGCAAATGTGCTTCAAAAGCAACAGGTTAGCTTGAAATTTGGACTCTGAGAATGCATGGTTCATAGTATATAAAACGATCCCAACACACATACGACATGATCGCAGCTTGGCTAAAAATAGGACGGGCCATAGCTAGACACGGATCTCTCAATACCATACTAGATAATCACATATAATTTAGCGCGATGTGGAATAATTTGCATAAAGTTGATCTTTCTCTCTCTGGTCTAATTCACCTTTCCAGAGTATCCATCCACCTTCTGACTTCGTATGACGTCACAATCAGCTCAGCGCGTGTATGATGACGTCACAATCATTATGTCGCAAAGGGTCCCATATAGACTGCCATCAAATCTCAAATAGTCCAACACGTTGTATGAATTGTATGTTTTTGTATTTCTTTGCTATTTAATAAACATGCTGTTGAATATTTGGAAACTAATTTGACTTGGTACTGTTGCTGTTACCTGTGTAGTTTTTTGGAAATTGATAGTCATTGTGGTCAGAGCTCGATCGGTCACAACACGAGCGAGGTGTGGGTGGAGCTTAGCTAGAGATGGGCGGGGCATAGCTAAAACCGGAAAGGTCCATTAGCTTCGATGACATTTGCACTATAGATCGATAGTTTCATGTTACCTGATCCGGTTTGGCAGTCACGTATCTGACGTCACTAGCAAGGCGGCGTCAAGAAAATAGATTATCTGGCATGAATGTGTACGTGTTATATTATTTGATGAATTTACAATGTAATACATATTCTGTGACTATTTCGAAAATAATAAGCAGCAACAGCTCCAATTCAAATTAGTTTAAGCATATTCCCTGTAAAGCTACCGTGCAATTTAGATTCTGAGAATTCCGGATTCAAAGATTCAAACCGATTTCAAAATGCGTAGATGGTTGGCGGGTCTTAGCGTGAAATGTCTGCGGTATTGCTGGAGATAGACCCTTCAAATACGAGCTCAATGCATTTCCTTAACTTCTTGCGACTCTGCAGTGCATACAAGTGGCCACACGCTTGAATCGTTGAGATTTGCCAAGAAAATTTAAATTGTTAGTTCAACGAATGTCCTTTTGCATGTCAAGAGAAGACTAGTGTACAACATGTAACACTGACAATTGCAAACACATCTCTCAGTTGTCCTACAAATTAAAATTGCTCAAGAACACGGCCGGGACATTTTTTATTATTCAATGTGTGCATTTAGGCTAAATTGTTACGACTCTCGTACCAATCTGTGATACACAAACCAATCCTTTATATGCCGACGAATATCAATATCCTTATAATCTTGTTTCTGCTTTATGTTCACGATGCTGCAAAAGTGGTACTTTTTGAAACCGTGAATACATTGCAAAAATTATACCCGAGTATATGACATTAGCGATGGAAGTGATGAAACAGTTAATTCAATGTACCCAATGGCTAAATAACAATGCTTTTCCCCACACATGCCGTGCTATCGATAATCCAAAGCAACTGTACATCAACTAGTGCGCATCAGTGGCGATTCATATTCAACCCAACCAGCAATTTTCTCAAACGAGCGCTGAAGCCATGTCGACATATTACACAATTGTAAATGGTTGTACTTTCTGAGAATGCTGTCAAGAAGCACTTCTCCGTCATCCTGAATTATCAGGTATAGCTATAATGTGCGTCCAGTCTTTCCTTAACACTTTAGGTTTTGCTTATCGAATATCTACTTGCAGGCCAAGTGAAGACTATTTTTAAAAATTGACCATTGGAATGACTGGCTCGGTTACCGAGCCAGTCATTCCTGTGACAAATCTTCAAACATAGTCTTCACTTGGCCTGCCAATGGGCATTTCTGAAGACTACTACAGAGGTCAGTTTGAGCCAGTTTCGTCATAAAAGGGTGAAAGGTAGATCTGCCTAATAGACAGACGTTTATTAAGTGCTATACGTTCAGAGCAATTCACCTTTCCGGAGTATCCATCCATCATCTGCCCTCGTATGACGTCATAATCAGCTCAGTGCGTGCATGATGGCGTCACAAAGGGTTCTATAAAGACCATCATCAAATCTCAAATTGTCCGACACGTTGTCTTAGGCAGCAACAGCACACAGTCAAATTAGTTTCAAAATATTCAACAGCTTACCTTTGCATTTTTTGGAAATTGATAGTCAGCGTGTTCAGAGATCGATCACTCCCAACACGAGCGATGTGTGGGCGGACTCTAGGTAGAGATGGGCGGGGCATGGCTAAAACCTGAAAGGTCCATTATCTATAATCAATCTACAAACTGCTGCATAGAAAAGTGGATTAATTTCTGCTCAATGTTCAGATTTCATTATACATTTCCCGTTTGTAGGATTCATTTATAATATACTATTAATGCCTTCGTCTCTTTCATTGTGCATGCGGTAAAGAATACTTAATTAGATACTCTTAGGTTATCTTCATACAGTTGACAGCAGCAGCGTCCAGTCAAATCACGCTAACAATCCCAATAAGAGTTGTATAGATGGCTATCGTGACTACTTTGCTACACCAAGTGAGCGTACTGTGGATATGGTAGCAATCAAGTAGTATTGATAAGAAGCTTTGCATCGGTCAGGATGATTACTCGCGCACAAGTCGCTCGGATCAATAGATAATACAATTTAGCTGAGCATGTCATAGGGCGGCACGACTACTGGTATATTTATGCTGTAATTACAAATCTGTGCTCAGCACGGTGGATAATGCAGCGAGTGGATGAGCTACCAACAATACGATTTAGATGTTAGACATAATATATAAAAATTTGTTCCAACGCCCGTGCAAGTTGGGCTGTGCTTACCGAAAAAGTTGGCGGGCCGTAGCTAGAAATTGATATCTGTATATGCAACAGCGCAACAGCGGTGTTTGTGTTTGTGCTGGCAAGGGTTAGGGTTAGGGTTAGGGTTAGGATTAGGGTGAGGGTCAAAGTTAGGGTTATAGTTGGGGTTAGGGTTAGGATAAGCAACCCTAACCCTAACTGCCAGATTTAGAAATATATCTCGCCAATTTCTAGCTACGCTCCGCCCACGCTTTTCCCGTACTGGGATCGGTCGAATCCTGGAATCCCTAAACATTAATTTCCAGAAATGTATACAGGTAATCTGTTGAATATATTTAAACTAATTTGACTGAGTACTGTTGCTACCTATGACAAACAGAATGTTTATTAAGTGGTAAAGACATACAATTCGTACACCTTGGTGTTAGCCTATTAAGCCTGTATGACGGACTTAGACGTTAAAAAGATAACCGATAACATATTTCATATTAGCAATTCAAAGTGGCATAGTAGTCGGCGTTTGTCATGGTGTGTGCACGAGTTGCAAATTCTACTTTGCGAATATTGCATCCACGTATTTGGCATGATAATCATCCAGAATACTCTAAACATGGTGCCCCGGGCCTTCTCGCTGTGTGTTGGGTTTTAGGTTGTGAAATTACAGCGATGAGTTGTTTTATGTCTGCAATGCCGTATTTACTACATACAACAACCATTGGGAGCATCAATATATCAGGTGAACAACGAATTAATGCAAATAAATACCATTAATATTCTTACCACAATTGTTTATGGAGTGAAGATAGCTATTCCCAGGAATAGTATGGACAATACTCGCCAATAGTTGCTCATACAGTGACCTCTATTTCTCAGGAGACTATACCAAACCAATGGACCTTTCCAATTTTTGCCAAACCCTGCCCACCTCTAGCTAAGCTCCACCTACACCTCGCTCGCATTGGGATCGATCGATCTCTGAACTCCCCATCTATCAATTTCCAGAAAAGTATATAGGTAAGGTTTTGAATGATTTGAAAGCATGTTTATTAGATACCAAAGACACACATTTCGTCCAACATGTCGAGCTATTTGGCGTTAAAGACGCACTATATGGAATCAGTCATGACGTCATAATTATAACGTCTGCTTACACGTCACTTGGTTGATTATGACGTCATATCATGGATGGATAAACTAGAAATGTGACTTGGTTATCTGTTCATCTCGTGTGACACTATATACAGATTTGTTCGTGAATTGAGACACGTAAACACAGTCCTTCATGTCAAGAGGCAGACCTTTGGCAACCTACTCATTCTTCTGCTTTGTATTCATGAGGGTATACAACAATGCCATTGGATTGCGGCACTCGCAATTCTGTTCACGTACGTGCGATACTGGATGGAATCTATCAATATGCATATCATTCAGTGTGTACCATACAGCTCAATCCCGACAGTTCGCTTAGCAATCTGTGATACACAAACCAATCCGTCATGTTCTGAATAATAAAATTGTCCCTCTAATATTGCTTCTACTTTGCTTTCATAAGGCTACAAGGGGATAATGTTTGGAAAACGTGATCATAATGCAAGAATTCTGCTCAAGTATATTATGACATATGCGATGGAAGCCCTTATTATTCGGTGCACAGATAACTAATTTGCATATGGATCGGCGCCGTTTACAAACGGGAGCGCTGATAACAAATTGGTAGATGGGTCTTCCACGTTTGTACACACTACTGCGCCATTTACAAATGAGCCAAATTGGTCAGCCAGGCAGACAACCAGACAGACAGCGACTCAGACATACCGACTACCACCCACACACGTACGTGCATACACATGCGCACGCATGGGGGCACGCACGGGCGCACACTCGCATGCACGCACACACACACTCGTGCGTGCACACCCACACACACACACACACACACACACACACACTCGTGCGTGCACACCCACACACACACACACGCACGCACGCACGCACGCACGCACACACACACACGCACGCACGCACGCACGCACGCACACACACACACACACACACACACACACACACACACACGCATGCACATACATATGCACGCGCACACGAGCACACACAAACACGCACAGCGCTTAGTCATATAACACTATATCCTAGTTCAAGTGCCTCGTTAATGGCGTGGTTCATAGAAATATTGCTTGGTAATAATGAAAGACTGTATACATGCGGGTGCCTAGCGATATAGCAGGGCGGATCACGGAAGATGTAAAACTAAAATATCCGGGATGTACACTATCAGTTTCAATGAATGTATGTGGTTGTGAGACCGGTAGTTGGAAGCTGGGCCGATGAAAAGGGATTTTTGTCCTCGGGATGCTTGTCTAGTGGTAGGCTACTCGCCTCCCAAAATGCTAAGCGGATGGTGGCACATAATTCACTGGTTTGAACCACGCTCGGTTAGAAAACTGGAAAAGGTAACACTTAAATTCAGATGACGACTGAGCTATGTCTTAGTGCCAGTGCGGAATGTACCACATCAATTCCAGATAATGTGTGTAGTTTTGTAACCGGCAATTGAAAGCCAGTCCATTGAGAGTGGATTTTCGTCCTCTGGACACGGGCCTAGTGATAGGTTACTCGCCTCTAAAGCACTGGGCGGAACGCGTCTTAGAATTCACTGGTTAGAATCCAGTTGCATACAGTAACGGGTGTACCTAACCAAGTAAAAACACACACCTGCCCCCATTATCAATCTTGCACACAGTTAGCCAGCTTGCTTCACCTCAACATTAAACTACCTCGGTGACATAGATAAGCGGTGGTGTGTGACTCATATCATTCACATCAACCGCAGTATGTTGGATTACGTTCATGGTAACTGAGAACCAGTCAATGGCGAGATTGTACTTCTTCTCAGATGATTCCACACTGCGATGAGCCCACGTGGTGCGCTTGAGTTCATCGTGGTTTGCTCCGAGATATTGAGTTTAAAAGCCGTCACCAATGTGGTGTTTGTTCATTCCTCGTTGACAACTCTCTCAATATCGTCGTTACATCATCCGCACTTCAACTACCCGCGCCAGATCTTACAGGTGCGTATCATATTCTCAAAAGCCTAGGGAATCATGACCTGGTAGAGTCATCTATCCGACGTGAGATGTCTGATATACAGAAGCTAATTCAAGTGTGTGTTGAGCCGCGACCATTCAACAAAGCCCAACAAAACGTGTAACTCACTCATCAATGTTGGTAGCGGAGGAGTCCCTGAGGGTGGACGATGCTCAAAGTGTCGGAGATCAGATCTTGGCTTCCATGTTCTACCATTCTGTGGCAGATTACACGTTCTCCCTGGAGAGTTAAGACATGCCTCTTGACTCAGCAGTTTACATGAGAATCGGGGGATTCACATCTATACCACCATCTTCTTGTTACGGGTATCAGTAGTATCTCTCTTCATGATCTCATGCAATATGAGTTGTTCTCTTTTCCACTTCGATAATCACGTACGTGTGGAACGGAGGGCTCATAACCATCTCTGGAAGCATTAAGTCCATGCATCGTTTCAGCAACGATCAACATTGGCACACAGTTTAATTTCTGATGGGGTGGGTGGATTTCCCCACAATAGCTCATCGGCAAGCACCCCAACCACGCCGAGATCTGCGCAATACATATCAGCGAGACCTTCGCAGCAGTTTTCGGCGTTTGTTGGTTTTGTTTTATGGGCATCACGGCTCCAGCACTAGGGACGGCACCCATAGTCATAGGACAGGGAACGACCTTGGTATTTAAGACACAGTTTCTACAGAAATGCGTCTCAGCATGAACAAAAAGGCTCTCCCTGCCAATGCATCAACCGAGCAGAGGATAATGGAAAGGTGGTGATGACTAAACAATCGCCATACGTTTCCGCGAATACAAAGACATCAGCTGCTGTCATAGACGATTCTGGCACGTTTCGGCTTATAATACCTCGCGTTAATCCCACAGATAAGAGTCGTACATCTCATAACGTGTACATGATGACGTCAAAATAGCCTGTGCATCGATACAAAGAAAATTAATCTAGATCAAGCCATCACAGCTCTACTCTTCCTTAGCTGTCTAAATTGGTGTGATGTTAGCCGTTATGCAAAGTACGCAATACTAAAATGCCCACACCAGACAGTATGCCGTCACTCCCTTCGAAATACGGCATCGGCCAAGTATAGGAGGGGGGGGCTACTGATGATATAACGGTGCGCAATATCCTCAATTCCAGATGGGTAGCACGTTCCGATGAGGATTGGGTGTGGGTAGCATATTCCGCCAGTCTCGTGCCGAGAAGATTCGGCAAGTAGCGCCAGGTTGGGAATTGCGAAACATAAGAAGTAGAAAGGATTGCAGTACAATGGTGTTGATGATGATGATGATGATGGGGATAGTGGTGGGGATACTAGTGGTGATGATAGCAGTCGTGATGGCGGTGGGGATGGCGGTGGCAATGGCGGTCGTGATGGCGATAGCATTGGTGATGCGGTGAAAGCAAAGTAGGACGACCAGGACGACAACGACGACGAAAACGACGAAGACGATGACGGTGACGACGGCGGCGACGATCTGGATTTTGACGAGGAATATACACTGTTGTCAACGAACAAATTTATGGAATTGACATGAAAGTGACATTGAACTAACATTTTAGATCTACATGATAAGGAGCCTAGTGTTTAGCTTCATTATTTTCACCCAGATCGCCATGTGAGATAAAAGGTTATCATGATTACAGGTTTATGCATTGGTTATGGAATATTTAAATTGTGTTGTAATGAAGGCGATCACAGACGGCAAAGAGATTTTAATAAATCTACATATTCATTTCATAATTAGCAAATGACAGATTTTCACATACTCTAGCATTGGCAATGTTTCAGTTAAAGCCATGAATTTTGACATGCCTTAAGATTGATGGTATGACATGGTCGTGTGACTCTTCCACTACGCAGAGTATGTGTGTGTTTTCGGATTAGATGAATCTGGCGTCTTAAACAGATACATAAGCTCTGATTCAGGTTTCAATTTAACAAATATGTCTGCAAGTGGTGCACTTGCGTCTCATTTGCAGGGTAGTGGCCAAACCCAAGTTGGTGTGCCCCATTAATCATCAGCAACAAAGTTCTATTCTGTCTATGGCATCATTGCATAAGAAATTGTAAAACATACATATTAATTCGAAAATATGCAAATACTATATTGTATTTTATTTTACATATACCAAAGCTCCCTTCGGCGTACTCTCATTATGCACATATTTTGTCTTCCTATCGTACACGGACATGGCCGCATCGACACACCACCACGAATGGACTGCCATAGCGACACGCGGACACACGGACGCATCTGCAACACGAACGCACACTCGAACGCACGCGTACGCTTGGCAATATCCACGCCAGACACGCGCACGCGACTACTCAACTATAGGATACAGTTGGATGATCGCCACGCCCCGTGACACGTGACAAACTCGATGCCTCAGGTCGTGAACCTTACATCAATAAATGGACAAATATATGCATAGACTATTAATCGACACGCCCACAACGGAACAATGCGTTATTAGTCGGAGTAGGCAGGTGCAGAGCATAATTTCTGTAATTCAATGTACCCATGTTATAATAATTGTATTATATACGTTAATTATTAATAGTTAAATTAGTTAAATTAGTTAATTATATTCTTAGGCCACATTCACGTTGATACCCACCATAACTTAATACACACACATTTGTAGACATAACCACAGAATAATATTTAAGAGGGGGCGAATATTGACGACAGACAGTTAGACAGAGAGTTAGTGAGTTAGTGAGAGTTACTGTTACGGACTCGGACGGACTTAGACAGCGGTCTCTGACCGCTAGTGACATCTAGTGAGTAGTGAGATTGTCAGCTATGTAGTTAGCTGGCTAGTCAGACAGAGAGATGACCTTAAGGTTAACTTTGTTATATTTTATTAAGAATGCTTTCTTTTTTAGGAATCCATTGTAGTTGAGTAAAATAGGTTTAGAATAGATACGCGACGCGTGACTAGAATTTGGAATTATATGTGTAAACTATAAAATCAAGAAAGTTCAGTAAACGAGTCATCATTACGAGAATACAGCATTGTGCCATCCATTCTATCCATCTCAGCTAGAAGGAAGATCCGGGTCGGATGGTGGCGACCGAACCCCCATAAGAACCACCCACCGGACTACCCGTCATACACTCGGTACCACATTCCCCATTAATACGTCTTTTAAATGATAAATTCTATTTCATTGCAATTTCTCCAGATTTCAGGTTATTTTGAAAACTATTATCTTGAGCTTAAAACATGATTAACACCTTTGATCATATAAAAAAGTGTCACCAAGCGAATGCAGAGCATAACTATTGCTGGAAATGATACCCCAAATGTGTTTCTAGATGCACAAATTTGGTCAGATTTCACTTTATTTATGTTTGATTTTGACCTTTGATGTTGACTTTGTCATTAGCGCATGCCCTCTGATAACCTGAAAGCTACTGACGTTAGACGGAAAAGAGATATGAAATGATAATTACTTCTAAAATTATTTCAATTTGACTATTTAACCATATGTATTGTAGGCGATCTTGGATTTGAGCCGAGAACCAGGTGTTCCCATGGATCGATTCGGGTGTTTTATCATGAAACATACCAGCAAAGAACTTATTTGAGATGAGAAAGCCTTGTTAAAATAGCTGTTCAATAGAAGTTGCAGAGACAATAACGTGCCACGAAAAACTTGACTGACCCTTAGTCTGGAGCTAAGGACACCAGAAGGGATACCATCACAGAGAGCCTTGGAAGTCGCCTTACTCGGAGCCAGCAAATACAAAGCCAGGAGAGGACGTCATTGCATAAATCTGCTACGCATGCTACGAGGTGACCTCGAGAAAGCAGGACTCGGTAGACTCATGCAAGAATGGCCCTGAGGAAGCTAAGAATTACGGCTGAGGACAAGACACAGTGGGAAAAGGTGAAAAAGGACTGATTGCAGCTGTATGATGTTTCTACTACTGTAGCCGCAGAATACAATAATCATAATCATATATGCCATCCATCTTTAGAACGGCTGTTCATATAACAAGTGTGATACCAGCGATCGAAAAGAAGAAGAAAAGATATATGCCATCAAAGAACTTATTTGAGATGAGAAAGGCTTGTTAAAATTGGTGTCCAATAGAAGTTGAAGAGACTATAACGTGCCACGACAAACTTGAATGTCCATTAGTCTGTAGCGATATTTCAGAAATTATTTCAACAGTTCATAGAAACATTATTTTAAAATTTGGTAATCTACGATGTACATGTATGAGAACGTGAGAAAGTTCTGTTAGCGCGATTGATCCCAACATATACATATTACTTATTTAACACGATCGGTAACATAGTGCTAGAGAAGGTTTTTGCATAAATAAATGACCCACTCAGATAGAGTGTACGGTATCGATCTCCAATTGAACAGACCACAACACCCATATTTTTAGATTTTCTGACCAAATCCATTATGTACCAAAATGCTCACGTTAACCTGGCCAGTGGTTGCAATGTTCTTGCATTAACTTGCCCCTACCTCCTAGGAATCTACGATTGTATGCCTCTATGATACGTATCTAATTTCTCAAAATGACGATTAGTGCATTCACCCGCTCTGAAGGGCATAGATTTGCGAAAACTAGGGCACCCATAATTACCAATACCAAACTCGACCAATCAGATCCCCATGAGCAACGGTGGATACGCTAATGTGTCAGAGAAGTTCCTTAAGTTTCACACCAACTATTTCCGGAAAGATATTTAAAATCACATCACATTGCCAAAAATGTATATTTAATTTCTATCAACTCACTAACTTTCATGCACGTGCTCGTATATATATATATCTCACAATGAATAAATGAATGTCCGCCCTTATTGGTTAGATGTTTTCGAAAATATTCAGTATTGAAAAAATTATTAGCATAATACAGGCAACTTATATATTTATTGTGTGCAACATATGGGTATTGTAATGTTATTATGGTATTAGGTACTTGATTCCCATGATTTATCACACTCTTCCCTGCTTGCCATGTCTGTTACAAATAAAATTAATTAAGTCATTCCTTACAGCCTTCGAAGCCAGGCAGTAGATTAGCGGGTTCAAGGTGCTGTTACTGATAGTGATGTGAAATAAGACCAAGTATAATTTATCTTGAAATGGGAACTGGTTAGGCAAATACTCAAATATGACAGGGTATATATTTACCGGAATCCATACAATGTATACTACAATTATAACAATAATCAACACGCGAATATCTGTATTCCGTCTGCCATTTTGTTTGCCCTCTAAAGAGGCAACGGCATCAGAAACCCGGATACATTTCAAAATATGTAGGACAAGAATCAGGATGCCTGGAATTATTGTATTTACAAAAAGAAATGCAAGATTTCTCAAAGTTCTAAATTGTCCAATGTACTCGCACATTGTTGCTTTGTGTCCATCATAAATCACATCAATTAGGTCATATGAGAACAGGAATGGACCCCAAACAACAATTCCAACACACATTATTAGAAAACACCAGTTTCGGATAAAGTTGCTTGTGACACGAACAGTGCTTTGAGCGGGTAAGTCAGTTGATAGAATCGCATGCTGGCGAACAGAACCAAATAGTAAAGACTAGCAGAGATAGTGACATTATCAACACACGACACAAGTTTACACACCGATCATGTGGTAATCGGTAACACGTACCTGGGAAATATGAAACTTCCAAAACATATACCACATACACAGACTAGAAAATCAGTAACTGACAGATTGAGAATACGCATAAACACTGGTGACCGGTATCTTTTCACCGTCACCAGATAATAAATGAGAATTCCATTGAACACGGCACCAGCTGACTCCCATATGATTGGTACTTCCCGAACAAGTGCACGCGGAACTTGACTGTTCGTACTTAGATATGATGGCATGCTTAATGCTGAATATGGTGTACTAAACCCATCCAATTCTTCGTTCAATGTTGATACATTTTCCATTTTTATAGTCGTCTAAATGTTTTACTTAATTTCTCTTGCTTTGCTGTCGACTTTGTTGAACCATGTAATGAGCAAATACAATTGTGTATATATGCCTCGCCTTTCTCTAGCTAAGCTCCATCCACGCGTTACTCATTTTTGGGTCGACCGATAACTGAATTCGCTGAATCTCAAGTTCCAGAAAAATATACATTTAAGCTGTTGTAATATTTTGAAACTAATTTGACTGGGTGCTGTTGTTGCCTATGGCAGCAACAGCGCCCAGTAAAATTAGATTCAAAATAGTCAAGAGTTTGCTTATTTTGATAGTACACAAATACCATCCGTACAGTAACGCTTTATCCGTCATCAATTACACGTTCGTGACGAACTTATCTGCATTGATGACGTCGTTCGTTAATTATGACGTCATCCTAGCGGTCACGTAGCTGATTATGACCTCATATGCTTGATGGATAATCTGGAACGGTGCATTCATGAATGGCCAGTCACCTACAGCGAACATCGGCTGTACAACGTTCATCACAAACTGAGAAAATTACACTTATCATAGTATACTAATAATACAGCATAGAGTCCAAAAGACAGATTTCGAAAACTCCTTTACAATTTACTTAATATTCTGTTGAATAATTTGACATTAAGTAGCCTGTGCGACAACGTGAACCTGCCGACATAGTGTGGCCATAGTCTACGCTACTACAGCAACATGCAGAAAAATAATGCTTCTCATAACATACTTTGAACACAATTGCCAGATATAGAAAGGTCTTGAAATAGAGTTTCTACGAATTTAGACGTCAACTGGTTAAGAGATCTCACTACGCAAGTAACACGATATATCTCCACATAATATCAAAGAATTACAACAATGTCTTCTAATAAATTCATTTGCCATTTATACTAACAGAAACAAAGATATGGATATATGCGTATCAACAGCTGAGACAAATACAAGGGGGTGGGAGAATTGTAAGCTCAATCAAAAATGGTTCGTGTGAGGAATGAAGCTAGAATAACTAGAAATTGCATACTGCGATTTTAATTGCAAAGCTTTTATCGACATATCCCGTAGCGCATAAACAGGGGACTTGGACGATTGTGTATCCACCGGATATCTCGCTCCTCTCTAGCCACTCTCCACCCACAACTCGCTAGTGTCGAGATCGATCGATATCTGAACTCTCTGACTATCAAGTTTCAGAAACCAATACGGGAAAGCTATTGAATAATTTGGAACCAATTTGACTGGGTTCTGTTCCTGCCTATGGCAGCAACGGCGTCCAGACAAATTACTTTCAAAATATTCAACAACATGTTTATTACATACAAACATACAATTCGTACGTGTCGTACTATTATATATAGCTATATCCTGGCCAAATCATTTATAATGTAATGAGTATCACGTCATCCTACATATGACGTCAGATGATCGATGGATAGTTTTGAAAGGTGAATTATGTGCTGGACCAACATTGTAACAGCTATCCCAATGGTGTGATGCACAGTTCAAATACCTACCATACAACTAGGTGTATTATTACACGGACACACACAAACAAAAACAAAAAAGCAAACACAAACTCGCACAAAAGACGACGTATAAACAAAGACACACACGCACGCACGCACGCACGCGCGCGCGCACACCATACATACACATGCTCGCGTGCACACGCACGCACATACACACACACACATACACACACACACATGCACGCACGCACACACACACATACACACACACACACACACACACACACACACTCACACACACACACACACACACACACACACACACACACACACACACACACACACACATATATATATATATATATATATATATATATATATATATATATATATATATATATATATATATATATATAGATATACGCGCACACGTGCATGCTCTTATACATGCTCATATACATACACGCACGCACACACACGCGCACGCAAACACACGTGCAACACACCTGCATATGGATGCGCATACACATATACCACCAACATAAGCGCACAATTCCCTCACCCACCAACAACAAATAGACATACATAAACTTCATATGTTAGATATGTGACAGAATTAGGTGACATCCATATGACTGCAGATAGGTACGTCACGAGTTCAAGATGGACAATGTTTTGTTGTACAAATTGTACATCATTACTATGTAATGCATATCCTCTTGACAATTTTGAAACTAATTTGACTTGACGCTGTTGCTGCCATAGGCAGCAACAGCAGCCAGTCAAATTATTTACAAAATATTCGGCAAATTAACTGTACAGTTTACAGGAAATTGATTGCCAGGGCATACGGAGATCAGTCAATCCCAACACGGCCTAGTTTTGGTGGTGCGTAGCTAGTGATGGGCCAGACATAGCTAATACTGGAAAGGGCCAATTCAATGTCTCCGTTTCACGACAACTAGGCAGCTCATATGTAGGATATTCTGAAAATGGTTTCAAAATATTCAACATCATATCTGCATAAATTACCTTAAAATTGAGATGCTGTTCGAAGCGTTAATTGACATCAAATTTGAAACTCATGATGGATATTTAAAAAAAGAAAGAGCGCAATGGAAAGGTTCACATTTGATAATATTGTGGTGTGATATTTCAAAGATTCAAGCAATCATCACTATGTTCAGAATATATGTTATCCTTATTGATTGGTTGATATGCATTTAGGAAGGCGGGAGATCTAATGTGCACTGTCTTGATACTGTGAGCAGTAGAAATCTTAAGCCATCACAACGTCTGTAAGATGTGCTTCTCTTCGTTCCAACCACGTCTCTATACCAGAGTATGCTCAAAAGCAAATCTCGGGTTATTACTAACAAGTCACCTTTCCAGTTTATCCATCAGTCATATGACTTCATAAGCAACTACATGGCGCGTAGGATGACATCATTGATAAGGATGTCATCCTATGCGCCTTGTAGTTGATTATGCTGTCTGAATGGCGTAGATAAGTTCACCACGAACGCTTACGTGTACGAATTGTATGTATTTATTATTTAATAAACATGCTGTTGAATATTTTGAAACCAATTTGACAGGGTGCTGATGCTGCCATGGGCAAATTAGTTTCAAAATATTCAACAGCTTGCATATATAGTTTTCTCGAAATGGATAGAGCTATCAATCCCAACACGGCGAAGTGTGGGTGCAGCTTGTCTAGAGTTGGACGGAGCATATCTAAAAAAAATTGGATACCTCCGTTGCATGGTGGAACAGTGAACACCGGCCTTTGCAGTGGTGTTGATGATTGTAATGCACATGTACAGGCCAAGAGAAGAGTATATTTTGAAAATTTACCAATGGACTGGCTGGCCTGATACTTGCGCCAGTCATTCCAGTGATAAATGTTCAAGAATATATACTCCTCTCAGCCTGCAAATAGACATTTAATAAGCAAATATCTCGGGGGTTTTCACCTACTTTAGCCAATAATGTGTTGAAGAATGTAGTATCATCAAAATCATGGTATGTCTTCAACGATTTCTTCGGCTTGCTTGCAGAAAAGTATTTACTCTAAATGCGACTCACAATGGTATTCAAAGTACACAATGAATGATATTATGCCCATTCTAGCTGATTGGGGACTTATCTTCACGGGTGGAACATGTAGATTTAGAAACCTTATTTTGAACAGCATAGTATATGTAGCGGTACAGAGAATCCCAGAAGACGAGATAGCAATGACTTGGCATTTGGACATGACGAGTGATGGAACCTGAACGAGAAATGACAATCCATTTGGAAATAACGTCGTTATGTGTGCGAGTGGAGAAGAGGGTGGAGCGTGTGATATAGGAAAGAAAGAGGTCGGTGGAACATAAATTAAAAGCGAGAGGGAGGAAGAGAGAGAGAGAGAGAGAGAGAGAGAGAGAAAGAGAGAGAGAGAGAGAGAGAGAGAGAGCGAGGGAGGGAGGGAGAGAGAGGTGGTGGAGGTTTGGGATGGGTGGGCATGAGAGGGAGGCGTGGAAGGAGAAATAAAGATATGTGGATAGAGGGAATCTGCATATTCGAGAGATTTTATAAGCTGCCTAAAAAAAATATATAATATATATCAAAATATATTTTAGAGATAACATGCAGATATAACCCATTTCAATTATCACCATATTTCTTACATACATCGCATGCATGAACAAGTCATCAGGTTTTTTGGATTAGACGTTCCTTTGACAAAGTAAAACCGTGCGTGTCCAAAGCGAAAATGGCATGCTCAGATTAATATGGTTCTGCTCGTGCGTTTGCCATCCTCATCCTCAGTATTCGTATCAAACTCATTTCCTCGTGCTAGGTGTACACGTGGAGTAGATTGTGGATAGACAGCTATGACGATAAATGTGATCAACACGTGAAGTCTTTCAAAGATCCAAATTGCTGGCTTGTCATGATGCCATAATATGATAGATGACTGTTGCATTGTGTAACATGGGACACATAATGTAATTGTGTTTACCTCTGAACGAAAAGCAATGCCATCCCCATTATATGAAATAGGAGAAGAAATTGAATTATAAATGTCTACATTTTGCCAGGAAAATACAAATATTTGCTAAATTTTCATTCGCAGGCCATGAAAAGACACTTTTTGAGAATTCACTTGTAGAATGGCGGGCTCTATTATCGAGCCAGTGATTTCAATGCTAAATTTCCACGATCTATTTTCCTCCTGGCTTGCAATGCAACGATCCTCAAGACACCCGGCAGAGGCTGGTTCTTGCCGGCATGGTTGTGAAAGGTGAAACCCTTTAATGTCTAAATTTGATCAAGAAAATCAATATATTTCCTTATTGAATGTTCATTTGCATGCCAAGTGAATAGTATTTTTGGAAATTAACCACGGGAATGGCTGGCTCGGTTATCGAGCCAGTCATTTTAGTGGTAAAATTAAAAAATAGTCTTCTCATAGCCTGCAAATGGACATTCCTCAAGACCACTGCAGAGGCCGGTTTGGGCCGGTTTCGTCACGAAAGGTTTAAACTAGAGCGAGTAAATTAGTTATTTGCAAAGAAAAATAAGTGAAAATAAAAGAGAATATTAACATTTGACTTTATGTTATTTATGTGTCTGTACGCGTGTTACACGATACAAGACAACTGCGCTTGAGCTTACAGATGGAAAGCTGGTATTTATTTTGTAAACACGTGTTTAGAGGAATATGCTTTATTAGACAACGACTGTGTTCAATAAAGCCATTTTCTCAATAATCAGGATAATATTGTCGCATTTTTAATAACAACGATCCCACATCGATAGGATGGCCAGATCCGAACATTCACTCAATTATCTGACGTCATACTTGTTAGCAGATGTGTTACAATCACATGGCAAGTAAATTGTGTTCGTAACTATCTGACTTGTATTTCTTTGTTAATTTAATACATATCATGTTGAATGTTTTGCAACTAATTTTACTTCGAGCTGATGCTGCCATGGGCAGCAACATCTTACAGTCAAATTACATTCAAAATGTTCACCATCTTCCTTATACAGTTACCGTACATCTGAGTCTGAAAAATAATTGAGAGCGTGTGAAAATCGATTCAAAAGCGTGAACAAAGTGGGCGGAGCTTGACTAGAAATAGGTGGGGCCTAACTATAAACGAGTGAATATATTATCATCAGTAAGATAAACGACAATGTGTATATGTCTAAAGTGCGTACTACGTATGTATACCATATCAGGCATTACCCAATCCGCGTTGGATTAGAACACCATTGTGTATTCTCACAATTGGGACATTGCACTCGCTCTCTCTCTCTCTCGTTTGAGTTATTCGATTTGGGGTGTGGTGGGGTTAGGGTGGTGACGATCTCAGGATGTTGCCAATGACAATGTGTCTCATTGGATGGAACACTAATTAGCAAAACTATAAGATGAATTTGAAACCGCACGGAGTACGTTGTGCATATGCAAACCCATGGTGCTATTTCGCGTAGCAATGGTAGTCGAAGCCATTAATAGGTAAATTAAAGGTGCATGTTCACACAAGAATGCCTGAAAATAAAATTATTAAATGTGTATACTTTTATAGGCTTAAAGTATATACCTCAATGTAATGAAACAAACTAAATTTTAACATACAATGCTTTCATTATTATTAATCTTTAGCTGTGAAGATGAATTAGGGACTCGTGTCTCTAGTTCAATTTCACAAAATAAGAAAAGTATATTAATTTATTTATAATGATATCATCATATGTTAAGAGGTATATCGTTTAATTACAACTATGGCCATATTGCAAGCTTTAAAATAAACAAGTTTAACATTTAATATTTAAGCATTTTGGTGTGAATATGCACCTTCAATAGATTACATACTCCTTCTAATTGTGATAATGCATCGTCCGCTTAGCATGCTGGCAGGGATACGGAGGTTTAACTCTGATTCATAAGGTGATAAGAGCACATTTTCAGCATAAACAGCATGTCAACAAACACAATCTTGTCAGCCAGATTGCACCACTTAATACATTGTACTGCTTTGTGAATGCTGGTAATTTAACCATTTAATGACTAATTATGGCCAAGAAAATCTTTGCATTTTGAATGCACAATTGCAAATTAAGAGGAGACTATTTTTTCGAGATTTCCCACTGGAATGACTGGCTTGGTTCTCGAGCCAGCCATTCCAGTGGCAAATTTCTAAAACGTAGTCTTCTCATAGACTAAAAAGTGAAATTTGAAAATTGGCAATCTTAAAATCTCTCTCTCTCTCTTTCTCTTTCTATCTCACTCTCTCGCTGACGTCTGTGAGGTAATAAATTCCCTACACCAGTGTCTTGCCAGGGTATAGGATGTTAACTCACGCGCAAATAAATAGATTTCCCGAGCGTAGCGAGGGAAATATAACGCTTGCGCGTGTGGTAACAGCCTGTACCACCCCACCCCCGGAAACACACTGCGTAGTTTCGATAATAAAGGTCAATGGAAAGAGCACGTGGACTCTCTATTAACAAACGCCCAATGTAAGCTCTCGCTACTTAAGGGCCTTAAGTATATACTAGACAGGTTTCATTAGACCGTCCTTAGAATATGCAGACGTTGTCTGGGATAATATACCCGAGTATCTTGCTACCACATTGGAAAACGTCCAGAAGGACGCTCTTAGAACTATAACGGGTCTTACGCGCAGTGTTCATACTGTTGACCCATATACAGAAACGGGCATGGAAACACTCTCCCATAGGCTAAATATACACAAACTAGTGATCTTCAACAAAGTTATTAATGGTATGACTGGTTAGGCCTTGTCCGATTATCTACCTCCTTTATCACAAATACGAAATCCTTACACTATCCGCCACCAATAAAAGTACACCCCATTTAGATATGGTACTGAGCTTCACGGTGGTTTATTTTTTTCAGGCTACAGTACGAGAGTGGAATATCCTTCCTTCTCCTGTCAAGATGTCCACCACACTTGCAGAATTTAAAAACAAATAGAAAGCTATGTCCCCTAATAGAGTGCGACGCCCCCCCCCACCCCCATGGTACTATATAGGTACCACCCCGAGCAGCATAGCTCTATGCAGGCTTCGAAATGGTTGCAGTAATCTGAATAGACATCTCTAGGATAATTTTCTGATAGGCTCTCCTGGCTGCCTATGTGGTCATACTGATGAAAACAGTGACCACTACCTTTTCCACTGTCCACTCTATAACAACCAAAGAGCCTCTTTTCACAACGAACTTGCTTCCTGTAATATTCCTCTTACACCATTGACAGCTACACAACTCATCTAAGGCAATGGCGATGACACTCCTGGGATTAATCTCAAAATTAACTACCATGCTTTGCAAATATATTGTCGAAACTAATCGGTTTAAATACCATCTGTTCTGCTCTGAAATAACGAGCTGCTCAATGCGAGCCAAGACGGTGCTGGCAGGCAGTGGGGAAGCTGCTTCCTAAGCCCATCTTTCCTATTCTATTCTATTCTATTCTATTCTATTCTATTCTATTCTATTCTATTCTATTCTATTCTATTCTAATCTAATCTAATCCATTCCATTCCATTCAATTCCATTCCATTCCATTCCATTATTATTATTATTATTATTATTATTATTATTATTATTATTATTATTATTATTATTATTATTATTATTAGTCTTAGCTTAGTTTCATTTGATTTATATTCTTGTTATGCTATTATAGTCGTATATATCATTTAATATTATTATATTAGCTTATATGCCGTCATTTGACGTACTTCAACTGCATGTGAGTGGGCGATAAAATAAGTCTTAGCGTGCTCCCACTGAAACAAAAAATAAATACTGTTTAAACCAAAACAATGTGTAGCTAATAGTATACATGGCAAAGTGTTTGGTCGCAGTCAGTTTTGTCTAACATTGAAAGATCTATGAACAACATTTCATTTCAGAACAACGATATGCAACTCTTCTATACGGCTACATGCAGCTGTGGGTTGTTTCCTGCTCAGTTTTTGGTTAATGTTCATATTTCATATCTTCATTATACACTGGAGGAATTCAGATTTTATGCCAGGCCCATCTCTAACAAAGCTCCACCCCTATGCGTGTAGTGGGATCGATCGATCGATCTCAAAACTGTACAGGTAAGATGTGAAGTATTTTGAAACCAATTTGACTGGGCGCTGTTGTTGCCTATGGCAGCAACAGCGTCCAGTAAAATTAGTTTCAAAATATTCAACATGATGTTTATTAAATAAAAAAGCCATACAGTTCGTACAACTCGACATGCTAGTAAGCGTTTATGACTGACTAAGCCACGTCATTCATGGCGTATTTGATTATGACGCCAGGTTACACGCGACGTTGTTGAGAATGGCATCACATGATCGAGTAACACGATTCATCATTATTCCCTTTAGAATGATTAATTTCTGACATGATTTTAATGGCTTATCAATTCGTATTGTATATGGCGCAATGGATATTTAATTACATACTTCCGATAAGCATCTGTAGTTTATCTTAACCCATTAACACTCATATCTACAAAAAAACCGGAGGTGTATCTATATATAGCAATTGAGAATACATAGTTACTCTCGAAGTGAGCATGGTTCGGATACGGTACCGATCAAACAGTGTCTGTACGGCGCTTTGTATCGATCATGACAATAATTCGCGCACCAGTCGCTCGAAGCAATCGAGGATGCAATTTACCCAAACATGGCACAGTACTGCAAGAGTAATAATAATGCTTTTACAGCGTAATTGTAAATCTGTGTTCAGGGCGGTAAAGGTTAGGTCGGTGCAGCATATGCACAATTCAGCAACCACTGTGATTGAGGAAGATGTATGCTATGCTGCTGTGTGTGTTAGTTGTGCAGCTAACGTATCCACATTTAACTATCTTAGCATTAAGATAAATGAATTGGCACGAATAGAAATAATGCCCCAAAGAAACACAGATTTGCATAGTATTCCATTTTGATTAAGACATATGGTTTTATCAACTGAGACATTTGATGAATCCAATTTCTCAATCAATCGCATAACATGTTGGCTATTTTGAAACCATTTTAACGGAATCATGTTGCTTCCATAGGCAGTTAAATTTGTTTCAAAATATTCAGCAGCTTACCGGTGTAGTTTTCTGGAAATTGAGATTCAGGTATTGCGGGGATTGATCACAACACTGGCGAAGCATGAGTGGAGCTTAGCTAGACATGGGCGGGCCATAGGTAAAGGGGAGTCATTCATTGCCATGCATTTCTGTTATATCAGGGCATATTACCTTTTTCCCAAAGGCGGTAAGCTAAAGGCGTTGCAACAAAGAAAATGTTCCTCCCCATAACTAACACGAAGCCAAGGTAGCCAAAATACATAATCAATTAAAAGTAACGAGTGATATGATAGCTTATCACTGAGTAATGATTGGCGGTGATGCCGATGGTACCATTATCTACAACAGCGAATGTGATGAGAGATGATGACGGCAACGATGCTGAATGAAAGGAGCCGATGTGCCACTGCAGCATCTGATGCCATATTATATTACGTCACTTATTAGCTGACGTAACAATTAAAATGGTGTACATATGCCAGGCCTGAAACTCGAAAGCTCTGTTAAGTATATGAACAGTATGCCATTCTGATGAATGTAACATATACTCAACATTATGTTGAATATTTTGAAACCAATTATGCTGAGAGCGGTTGCAGCCAGCAACAACCTCCAGTTAAATTAGTTTCAAAATAGTCAACACCTCACCGATATAGTAATCTTGAATTTGGGATGCCCTTAATGCAGGATTCAATGTATATAAACGGATGCCATCGTACACAGTGGGCAGAGATTAGTTAGAAATGGGCAGGTCCATGCCAGAAATGTATCCCTAAATAACCAAGATCGATAATCGCAATTAATCAAAATTGTGATCATAAACGTGGCACCGCGATGATGATGGCGAATTTCATGACAAGATAATGGTACTCGCGACAATCTTCAATCTTCCGCGTTCTACTCTGCAGTGTGGCTTTAATTAACATCGTAAGGACCCTGGTAATCAATCAGTGGATGAATGTTGAGGTAATTTGATGGTGCAGATATGGAAAGCTTTTAGGTGCGCTGATCATTTTAATTAGTGTGTGGAACCAGCAAATGAAACAACGATGCTTAAGATACAGGCGCATACCAAAGGACACGCATTTTAATGGCTTGCGTGTCGGTTGTTTTGAGCCATGATCATGTAGACATAGAAAAAGAAATCTACTTTGATGCCCAAATGCCATTTGTGATAGCGTAGTAGCCTTTCTAATTGTACAACCATAAAGATTACAATTTTCGTTTGCTCCCAACTAAGAAACATGAAACAAGACAAGTGCTCATCTATACAAATTCCAATCTGACTAACATATCCCGAAACTCGTGGCATTTGATTGTGCGATAATGCATGTGCGTATGCGCATCTATTATAGGACTATGCTGAATAAGGCTAGGTTTAAACGATGTGTGTTTGTGCATGCGATTTGTATTACGCTTTAGGTTTGCGTCAACGCATCGAAATGAAACCAAACTATAACTTAGGCGTGTTTACGCGATATGTAGTGTGAAGTGTGTGAGTTGCGCGGTACGTTATAATCAATTACGTCATGAATGGCGTAGATAAGTTCGTCACGAACGCTTAATTGATAAAGGACTAAGCGTTGTTGAACGAATTCTATGTCTTTATTATGTAATACACATTTTGTTAATTATTTTGAAATTAATTTGACTGGGGATTGCTGTTACCATAGCCAAATTAGTTTCGAAATATTCAACAGCTAACCTGTATAGTTTTCTGGAAATTAATGGTCACGGATCGATCTCTCACAACACGGGTGACGCGTGGGTGGAGCTTAGCTAGAGCTAGGCGGGACATTGCTAAAACTGGATTCCTCCATTTTTCTTTCTCATTTGTATTCCTGAAGCAACATGTCAGGGATAATCTTCGGAACATATGAATATAATGAAAACTGCATCTGTATGTCTGAGGCGCGGGAGGCCAGAGGCGATGAAGAATATCGATAAAGTATATTGATTCAATGTATGCTAAATCACGACACTCAACACTCACATGTGATATACGCAATGACTATATGTACTTCTGTACAAACGAATGCACAACAATGGTGATCCGCGCTCCGACCAATTAACGCAAACAAGGTAGCCATGTAGATATGTCCACTTCCTACAGATTTGAGATCGTGTGTAGAGTCCTGTGAAATGTGATACGGCGATTACGGGAGTGTTTCTTTGCCATCCTGAATGTTCAGTTACAGCATGATCTACTAACATTGTTTTGCGCTATGGCAGCGTTGCTTAAAAGCAGTGCAGTAATATATTGTTTTTCAAAACAGCAACGTCAATCAACAACAATGTTTTCCAAACAATGTTATGTAATCCGTCTACAGATTCCTGCCTACAGAATTAGATTAATGTCTGCTCTATATACGGAAACTGTTATTCAGTTCCAGGCAGTTCAGTTTGATTTATTTCAAATATAGCATTAATACATTAACATGTTATCTTCATTGTGTACAGAAAATATCTCGACAACACGCCTGAAGGTTTATTTTGAGAACAATGGTCAGGACCACATCATTGTAATATATTAAGTATGTATATAGCAAGCAATATTGAGTCCATAGCTCCTAGAATCGAATGATCAATTTCTCGCCATGCCCCGCCTACTTCTAGCTAAGATCCGCTCACGTTTTTCCGGAATTGCATCTCTGAATCCCAACTTCTCAGTCTAAATATTTAGGTAAGCTGTAGAATTGTGTACAGCTAATCTGATTAGAGACTATTGCTGCCTATTACAGCAACAACTCGTGTCTAATTACTTTCAGAATATTCAACATAATGTTTATTAAATTGGACACTAATTAAAGACATAGATTTTCTTACATTTTCGTGACAGTTTTTTGTTTTCGTGACAGAGGAATTTAGTTTTAGCTATGCCTCGCCCATCTCCATCTAAGGTCCACCCACTCTTCGTGCTGGTTGTGATCGACCGATCCCTGAACTACATGACAGTCAATTTACAGATACATTATATGGGTGAGTGGGTGAATATTTTGAACCTAATTGGTGCTATTGACACATATGGCAGCAACAGGGCCCAGGCAAATTCGTTTCAAAATATTTACCGCTATGTTTATTAAATAGTAAAGACATGCAGTTCTTACAACAACGGTTAATTCGTCATCAATTAAGCGATCGTGACGTACATAGCTATGGCATTGGCGACGCACTTGCGTGTGACGTCATCCTACACGCCGCCTAGTTGATTATGATGTCATATGATTGATGGATAAAATGGAACCATCCATTGTCAGGAGTTAATCATTCTAGGACATTAACCCTTTAACCCTCATATCATCCTTGAGAAATGTCCATTTGTAGACCAAGAGAAGACTATTTTTGAAAATTCACCACTGAAATGCCTGGCTCGATAACCGTTTGTGACCAAATTGATTATGACGTCATCCAGCACATCAGGTAACTGATTATGACGTCATATGAGCGATGGATAATCTGGTATCATCCATTGAGTGACAGGTCGGACGCCCTGCTGAGGATATCATGAATATGATAGCAATCATGCAGCGTATAGAGGAAGCTTAGTATCGATCATTATTCGCTCACAGGTCGATGCAATCAATCGACGATGTAATTTGGCCGAAGATGTGTTAGCGCTTCGCGACTAGACGTGTAATTCATGAATCGATTTCCTCACTCAATCATATAACGTCATAATCAACTACACGACGTGTATGCTGACGTCATAATCATGACGTCATGAAAGACTCGAGTAAGCCAGGTTTTATCGCTTAATAGTCCGACACGCTGTACGTATTGTATGTTTTTGCTATTCTAGAAACATGCTGTTGACTATTTTGAAACTAATTTGACTGGACGCGGTTGCTGTCACAGGCAGAAACAGCACCCAGTCAAATTAGTTTCAAAATATTCAACAGCTTACATGTAGAGTCTTCTGGAAATTGATAGTCAGAAAGTTCAGAGATCGATGGCTCCCACCACGGGCGAGTTGTGGGTGGAGCTTAGATAGATATTGGCCGGGCATAGCTAACACTGGAAGGGCCCATTATGTGTCGTGTTCGGTTGTTTGGTGGGGGGGGGGGGGGCGGGGGGGGTGGTGAAAGTAGTGCTACAATCGCATTAATTTACCAACTAATGCGATTAAGGAAATATAGTTTGCTTAATTGTAGCTGTTCCTCGGCTAAACAGATTGATATTGACAGTAAGACCAATATATGGTACAGTGGACGGGAGACCATCAGCGCAAGCACAAAGACGCACACAAGAACGCATGGCCACATGCGCACCAGGGCACCGGATCTGTCCGCATTCTCCAATACCCGGCCATCTGCTTAACGTGTTGATATCCTTGCGATCAACATATTGACCGTATCTTATTAGAACATACACAGCCGTTAGCAAACCGGCTGGTGCTTGAAGACATTTGTTTTACAATATCGGTTATATAGATAGAGAATATGTTATCTTCGAGGACAGATCCCTGAGGTACTCTGGGTTCTACTGCTAAATCATAATGAATCTGCTACACACACCCCATCCCCATTAATTACAACAAGCAGTTTCCGTCCACTTAAAATCCACTACTCGATTGAAATATCGTGAACGAAATTAATTATATTAATTCATATTAGGGTTAAATATGCCGGGGGTTACGTGGATTGCACAATCAAATACGTTTACTTTTAAAAATCTAAACTGACGAGTTCTACTTGTTGTTTGATGTATAATGCTTAGGCCAGCTATTGCTAACATGTGCCAGTTATGGTCCTCAACTATGGTTCCGCTCAAATCCGGATTGGCGTGATGCTATGATGGTGTACACGTTGAGATAGTAATTCAAATGGGATTATATCCTCCAGAATCATATGATTGTGGGATGGGTGTGGGTGGTGGTTGTGGTGGGGATGGGGTGGAGTTGGGGGGACACTTCTGCCACTGAGCGGTTATGCATTTTAATGAGTGGAGAAATGTTTGCTAATTTCATATGTCATCTTGCATGAGCTTAGAGTCTGCTGAATCATGCGAAGTAGAACGTCTATAATAATGTCCTTTCCCGGTTCCTTCGGGGCTGTGTGGTGCATTCCACCAGACCATTCAGACTTGATAAATATCACAAGGGAGACGGACGACATGGAACAAGGTAGGCCATGGAGGTGTATTCTCCGTAGCATTGTTCAACCAAGAAATGGACTATACTGACCCCGGAGACATAGGCCCCCTTCTCTAGTGATCGGCAAGGCAAACTGTACAGACATAATGCACCTTTCCGTTTTTAGCTATGTCCCGCCCATCTCTAGCTCAGCTCCACCCACACATCGCTTGTGTTGAGATCGATCGATCTCTGAACATCCTGACTATTGATTTCCAAAAAAAACTACACAGGCAAGCTGTTGAATATTTTGAAACTAATTTGACTGGCTACTGTTGCTGCCTAACGCAGCGACAGTGTCCAGTCAAATTAGTTTCAAAATACTGGACATCGTGTTTATTAAATAGCAAAGAATTACAAAGACATACAATTCATACAACGTGTCGGACTATTTGAGATTTGATGACGGTCTATATGGAACCCTTTGCTGTGTAATGAGTGTAACGTCATCATATACGCGCTGAGCTGATTATGCCGTCATACGAGGTCAGATGACGGATGGCTACTCTAGAAAGGTGAATTGACCATAGGGACTACATCCTTGGTCAATATGGCAAGTGGGACTGGTGGCATGGAGCAACAAGAAAACCCGTGACACTATTGAGCAGCAAGAAACAATTGGCAATGAGGAAACCGGCCCTCACACAAATGAGCATTTATTCAATTGCCTTATTCTAATTAATTGCCTAAGAAACACAATAAATCCGGTATAATTTGATACATTAAAACCCGCACGGGCTTCAGCGCGCGCTATGTATTTATACATTAAATTGATATTGACTACTGGAACAAACTGCCAAATTGGATTTAATCCTATTTCTCCATGGGTTGCGATACTTTAAAGATCTTGTAAGGGTCATAACTCGTTTTGAGGGTGTAGCCACGTCATATTCGTGTCTAAAATAGATAATGCCAAATGGAATATATCTGTCGAATCTGGTTTCAATTCACCAGCAATTGGCCAAACGCACGAAACCCTGTTTTGATGCCACAAATTGCCGGTTGCCGATGGCATGGTGTAACTCACATAATACACTGATGTGTAGCTTCAAGATGATTGCCATGATAAAATGACGTGCATAGGAAGGCAGAGCTGGCATACGGAGAGATGCATTCAACCCATTGTATCCATCAATCGTATGACGTCATAATCAACTACGCGACTTGCATGATGACGTCATAATTAATGACGTCATGAATGACGTAGATACGTTCGTCACGAACGCTTAACGTTGTTGTACGAATTGTATGTATTTACTATTTTTTTTAAAACACGCGTTTGAATATTTTGTAACTAATTTGAATGGTCGCTGTCAGCAACACCGCACAGGCAAATTAATTTCAAAATAATCAACAGCTTACCTGTGTAGTTTGTCTGGAAACTGATAGTCAGGGAGCTCAGGGATCGATTGATTTCAACACGGGCAAAGTATGGTCAGGGCATAGCAAAAAATAGATTCCTCCATTGTGACCATTATATATTGTTATCAAGAAACAGTGCTATGTATTTTATTATATTTTTGATTTGATTTTTATGGCGTTCTGGCTAATTAGCACTGACCAATTTACAGAAGGAACCAACCAAATATAGCAACTGGCATTCTTAATATTAAGATAGAAAACGACGATACGACATCAGATATCAAACGCGATCGTATCTGTGTGTCGTAGTACACATGCTGTAACTATAGATTGTTGCAAGTTAACTAGAAACAGTCGCTTCCTAGCACGATTCACCGTATGGTTGCTCCGGAATAGAGGAAGCTATTCTGTCCAACATGTACTGGCATCGTAATCAATTATGTAACAAGTAAGCTAATGTCATAATCAACATGCTTAATGAATGCTTGCATAGCTCTGTCACGAGCACTGAAATGCCCCTCAAGTTGTACCAATTGTATCGTTTTACTATTTAATGACGATGTTGTTGAATATTCTGAGTCTAATTTGATTGGAGGCTCAGCCAGTCAAATACATTTCTAAGTATTCAATAGATTGGCTGTATAGTTACCATGACTTTGGAATTCTGGGAATTCAGGATTCAAAGTATATAAATCTACCACACTCACAGCATGGACGAAGCTTAGCTAGAGATGCGCGGGCCATAGCTAAAAGTGGAGTCATCCATTAGGAATATAGATTTCATTAGTCGAAGGACTAAGACAGCGAATCACTAATGCACATTTCCCGGTTTAGTTATGCCCCTACCATCTCTAGCTTAACGCCATTCACGTTCGTACTGGGATAGATCGATCCCTGAACTCCCTGACCATCAATTTCCAGAAAACTATACAGGCAAGCTATTGAATATATTGAGACCAATATGACTGTGCGCTGTCGCTGCCATTCAAATTAGCTTCAAAATAGTCAACAGCATATTTATTATATATCAAAAACATGCAATTCATGCAACGTGTCGTACTATTAAGCGTTTAAGACGGGCTATGTCGAATCATTCATGACGTCATCCTACGCGGTACTTCGTTGGTTATGACATCATATGACGTCATATGATCGACGGATATATATATTCACGCGCACATGGGAGGAGGATATATGATAACATTTCTGTAAATAGTGTCGCTAGAGTACATGTTCAAAATAGTACCTGTAGAACTGAACACGCAGACATTTGAACTAATATCCGAAATATCGCTGAATAAATAAATGCGAGCCTCGAAGAGGTTAAATAATACAATTTCCGCAAACAATGCCATTCCAGTGAATGTTAAAACGAGTACCTGTAGAACACGCATGCATTTAGTCTAATATTAGAGACATCAGACATTGTCATTGACACTAGGAATACACATTATTCCTACGAGAATGCGTGATAGAAATTAATAAATGATTATCAATTTTACCAAATATATATTCAGTGAATTGGTCCTGTCAAATGACACAGCCATCCTAAATTTGCGAGGAAATATGCCACAGTATTGGTGGCTGTTTAAATCACCGGTGTTATCAATATTAGAACGGATTTAGTTTGGCTCTCCTACTTCCCCATAATAAAACTTGGTTGAAAATGTTCAATAAGCTATTGTGGAATGATTGGACTGATACGTGTTACTACCATTTTTTAAAGGGGATACCTAAATTGGTCAAACTTAATTATAGTTCAGCACCCTGCCAATACACACGCAGGCATAGAATGATTTTCAAATGGACTATTCTTTGCTAAGTAAACAATCCATCTTTGAATTGTTTCAAACAGTATCCTGAAACGATTTGACAACATTTTCAATTAAGGAAAGGTTTTCTAGGCAGATTGTCCTATTGGATCAGCTCTTCTGATCCACAATTCTGCCATTTTCTCCTTTGAACCTAGCAGCGATTGGAAGATCTATTTCTACCTATGCTATGCCCATTTCTACCTAAGTCGCGCCTATCATGACGTGTCTTGAGATTTATTTGACACTTTGAAACGTTATTTCCAGAAGAAACCTCCAAGGTAAATATACAGGTAAGCTTTTGGGTATTTTGAAAATAATTTGAATGGAATGTATTGCTGATTGCTGTCTATGGCAGCAGCATCTCCAAGTCTAATTAATACCAACAATAGTCCATAAAATGCTTAGTACATTGTAAATCCTTCAAAGATAGACAATTTGTACACGTTCGCAACAATTACTGTGATAGAGCCACAACCTTTAGAGTGTGTCGTCATCTAGCATGTTTGATTATAATGTCAGATACTTCAAGTAGATGTCGGAACACCCTGGTATTGCTCTATCTGTGTACATCTATATGGACACTCAAAGGAAATATCTACTGCTATGAGTCGTCCTCTGCGGCATAGAACTGATTATATGAAACGAGCTGTTAAACTTTACACGAGACAGAAACAGGTTCAAAATCCATTACCCTACGGGGCGATGGGATCAGGAACTCGTGTACTCCTGTAAAATTAGGTTCTTAATATACAACAGCTTATTTGTAAATTTGCCTTGATATTCGGATTCTGGGAATCAGTGCACATTAGGTAACCAGGAATTGTCAAAGATAGAGGGATGCTCATTGTGTCAATTAAGTAAATGCGTAAAGCCTTTATCCATACATTTGCTATCACTTAGACTGGGGACTTGACAGGTAACGTGGGCATCCATCGAATATCGGTATATTGATCTAATCTACAGTTTCCTGGCTAAATATCTGGTGGACCAACACCATACCATCTACTACAAAGGTGTGATGTACATGCCCACTACCGTATACCTAGACCGACCCAGGCAAACACAAACACAAACACACGCACACAAAGAGACACCGACAAAGATACACACACACACACACACAACCGCTCCACCCCCACTCCACCACCTCCATACACACATGCACAACAAAATGCATATACACGTATAACACCAACATCCACGCGCCATGCCCTCATCGTCGACACACCGACATCAATCCATATCATATATATATATATATATATATATATATATATATATATATATATATATATATATATATATATATATATATATATATATATATGATATGGATATATATATATATATATATATATATATATATATATATATATATATATATATATATATATATATATATATATATATATATATATATATATATATATATATATATATATATATATATATATATATATATATATATATATATATATATATATATATATATATATATTACATGCGTACCTGAATGGACCTTTCCAGTTTTAGCTATGCCCCGCCCATCACTAGCTAAGCTCCACATACGTTTCGCCTGTGTTGGGATCGATTGATCCCTGGCGTTTCTAACTATTAATTAAAAAAACAACTATACAGGTACGATGGCGAATATTTCGAAACTAATTTGACTATGGGCTGTTGCTGGCGATGGGAGCAACAGCGCCCAGTCAAATCAGTTTCGAATTATTCAACATCATGTTTATTAAATAGTAGACACACAATTTATACAACCTGCCGGACTATTAACCGCTTAAGCTGGACTATCATGACGTAATGCTTATGACGCCACCCTACACGTCTCTAATTGATAATGGCGTCGTGTGATTGACTGAGGAAACTCGTTCATGAATTTGATGGCAACAATTTCACGGTCCCATACTTAGGATTAAACAAGTAAACCTTTCAAATTTCTGTGTCTCAATTTCAGGACAGCCACACATATGACCATTAGAACATTTTGAAACTAATTTGACTGGGTCATTTTTCTACCATCGTTCAGACAATTTAGTTAAAATATATTTAATCAAATAATCCGAATATAATAAGGAATGGGTCATTTCTAGTGTGATATGATTAAAGCGGCAATATGAACGAATACAGAGATCGGGTCTGTTGCTCAAGTTGCTGACGTGATAGCTGAAACCACTGTCAAAAAAGACCTAGCTACATCATGAATGTCGAAGAATTATTCATTAAAGTTAACCAATTGTATGAATTTGATGAATTCCAATTTAATAGATAACAACACCATCCAGTCAAATTCGTTTCCAAATATTGTGCAACGTGTCTGTATATTTAGCTTGAAAATGAGATTCTGAGAATTCAGCAATCACAATTTCAAATTGATTCCAAAAGGCGGAAGAACGTTGGCGGAGCTAAAAATGCACCTTTCTAGTTTTAGCTATGCTCCGCCCACCTCTAGCTAATCTCCATCAACACTTCGTCGTGTTGGGATTGATCGATCCTCGAATGCATTAGCGATCAATCTCCTGAAAACTATGCAGGTCACCTGTTGAATATTTTGTAACTAATTTGACTCGGAGCTGTTGCTATGGCAGCAACAGCGCCCAGCCAAATTAGTTTCAAAATATTCAACATATTATTTATTAAATAGCAAAGACATACAATTCGTACAACAGCGCATAGCCCGTCTTCAAATATGCGTTCTTGACGTACTTATCTACGCCATCCGTGACGTCAAAAGGACGTCATTCATTATGATGGCATTCTCCTAGTCACGTAGTTGATTATGACGTCATATGCTGGATGGATACAGTAAAAAGGTCCATTGTCCGAACGTAAATTGAAAGGAATCCTTCTATTTTCACTATTTTCTGATGAAGAACCCATTCTGAGCCACGATTGAAACACAACAATATGGTACGTCGACCAGATTGTCAGTCTAAAGGTAGGATTCCATAAACGCGGATGAGGATGCGGATGCGGCAGGCGGGCGCGTTTTGGTGCGCAGAATATCCGCGTTGTTTGCATCCATATAAGCGAGATAATATGCGTGTATTCTTTCTTTTCTCTGGAGACACAGGAGGGACAACATGCCTTCCACATTGTCTAAGCTTCATCGATCTCTTCTTGATAGTGAAGAAATGTTAATGATAACTTTATTAGCATATAATTTAGAAACGAAACAGAAAAAAAAGAGAAGGCGTAAACATCGGTGGTGGGTGCATGACATATTCAAAAATAGGCATGAAGCCGGGGCATTTGCCAAACTGGTCCCTGATCTACAAGCTGATGACGAGAAATTTCGCCAATACTTTAGGATGAATCAGGAACAATTCTCCCAAGTGTTGTCATTTGTGGGAGCTGACCTTGCGAAGCACTGTCGCAGCAGAGAGCCCATCTGTCCAAAGCAGAGACTGGCTATATGCTTAAGGTAGGGATTGTAATATTTATTTAATATCAAACGATATTGGGTAATTATGAAGGACACTGTAGAACAGAAACTGTATATAGATCCTTCATTTATTGATATGTTACGTTAGATGCACTCGTTAACATAGCTGACGTACATTCTTCGTTTTGAAAGTTGTTTTCCTGTTGTTGAAACAATTCGACATAATCATATGTTTGTTGTTGTTGTTGTTGTTGTTGTTGTTGTTGTTGGGGTGGTGGTGGTGGTGGTGGTGGTGGTGGTGGTGGTGGTGTTGTTGTTGTTGGTGCTGGTGCTGTTGCTGGTGCTGGAGGTCTGGTGCGTGGTGGTGGTGGTGGTGGTGGTGGTAGTGGTGTGATTGGTATTTGCGTGTAAATGTTTTCTGCATTGAAGAAGATCTGCGAGACTTGTAGGTGAACATAGGATCTCAGGTAGCTCGGCATCTTCTTCATCTTCATGGCACAACTTTCGAAAAACAAATCGTCCTCTGTTTTCCCCTCACTCTCCATGTCCAGCTGCTTGTTAATTAGTTCGCGGCTCTCAGTATGTGCGTTAATCAATTGACGTAATGACATCTGCTTATCATCTCCCGATTTATCCTTCACTGTATCCCCCGATTTCTCATTCTCATTATCCCCTTTCCTTTTCTTAGATTTTGCAGAAAACAGTGACGTAGATGCTGACATAGACGCTGCCGCATTTTCTGGTTCCACTGTGATATCAGTCGAATCAGTAGACCGGAGAATAAAATACACAATAATAAATAATAATTTATTAATTTCTCCATTTATTTAATGCATTAATTCCTCATCTCATCCTCTCTATATTAATTAAGTCATTGCTTGCTTGATTGCTTGCTTGATTGATTGGTTTGTTGGTTGATTAATTGATTAATCCATTAATCGATCAATCCATAATCAAACAATCAATTAGCGAAGCAACCAACCACCTAACCAATTAATATGTAAATTAATTAATTAGTCGATTACATAATTAATTGGTGAATTAAGTAATTAATGATTCAATCACTCCATCATTTCTCAATCAATCAATCAATCAATCAACCAATCAATCAATCATTTCTCAGTGGATTGATTGATTGATTGATTGATTGATTGATTGATTGATTAATATTTAATTAATTCCAACCATGCTTCCATCATCCCAGACATCATTCCTTACAGCCAGTAAGCCATCGCTTCCCTGCATTGTCCATACGAGATTATTATTTTTGATCAATTTTTTTAAAAACATACATAATGTCATTATATTTTGCAGGTTTCTGGCAACTGGAGAGTCATTTCGTTCGCTATCATTCAATTTCCGTGTTGGACCCACTACCATAGCGAAGATTGTTGATGAAGTATGCCAAGTGATTTGGGATAGGATGTCTCCTACTTTTATGTCAATCCCCGATGAAGCTAATGATTGGAAAATGATAGCTGAGAACTTTTTAGAAGCGTGGAATTTCCCACACTGTCTGGGAGCAATAGACGGAAAACATGTGGTAATTAAATCTCCATGTAACTCTGGTTCACTCTACTATAATTATAAAAACACTTTCTCTATCGTTCTTTTGTCTCTAGTTGACGCCAATCTAAGATTCATAGCAATTGATGTTGGCTCTTATGGCCGCAACAGCGATGCTGGTATCTTTGCGCATTCAAATTTAGGGAAAGCCGTACTAGGGAAGACTCTTAATTTTCCTGATGCATCTTCTCTACCGAACGTGAAACATCTCGGCCCCGTACCCTATGTGATTATAGGAGATGAGGCATTTCCTCTACAAGAGAACATCATGCGACCATATCCAGGAAGGGGATGCACATTGGAGCAACAAACATTTAACTATAGATTATCAAGAGCTCGCCGGATTGTAGAAAACGCTTTTGGCATTCTTGCATGCAGATGGAGAATATTCCACACACCAATCGCAGTCAAACCATCAAAGGTGAATCATATCGTCAAAGCTACGTGTGTTCTCCACAACATGCTGCAAGAAAGCTCTACACCGGCACAAATTACGACACTATTGCATGATGTGGGTGACATACAAATGGATGGTCAACAGGACATTGATGGTGTGGGAAACAGAGCTGGAGCAGATGCTAGATATATAAGGGATGCGTTTAAAGAGTACTTTTCGCGTGTTTCTCCTCTGGCGTGGCAAGATGCCGATGTACAACGAGGCGTCTTTGCGTAAAAATTGTATCATGTACCTTATGCTCGAATTTGGACTTGTGGCATCCAATTCAATAGCCATTTCCGAATCCTCCAACGCTGGTACATTACCCTCGGTGCTGAAACGAATTATGCAGTTTAAGATATTAAGTTTGTTTTGAGAAAATAATATTAATTGTTTTCGATTTAATTTAAAATATTTTGTCTGTTATAATATTGTTTATATTTTGTTAGAGCAAATAGTAATAGATAGATATATATATCTTCAACGCCATTTTAAAGCATCATTTGCACACTAAATAGTGGAAACAGGGGAGGAGTGGGCCATATGTTTTCCTTTTGGTCATCTAAGCTGAACATTTTCTTAGGTATATATTGTGTTTGTTATAACACAAGTCAAACAGTCTTGTCTTTAAGCTTGCTACATGAAATCATCAAAACTACTTGCAATAATAAAGAATATTCAGGTCTATAAGTTTGAACGATTAGGTCATGTGCATTTATGTTTTATTGGGTATCCTAAATATGCAATGTTTATGGAGTACTCATGATTTTTGAAAAAAATTGATTAAATGGCTATTTTTATTGAGCATCAGTACCTTTGATTTTGAAATTAAGAGTAAATGGCTATTTTATTGAGTAAAATACTAAAATACTATTCATATCTTGAGCCCTACTTATGACGATGGGCGAGCTTAAATTACAGGAAACCCCCCGACATTTGACGTCATTTTATGGATGCCCCAACGCGATGAAATAGTGAAACATATTTCATATTCATTCATAGGCTATACTCGGGGTAAAACCTGTCTATAGCGGATTATTTAAGCTTCATTAATGGGCTTTAAAGAAAGCCTGATGGACATTAAATATAAATCTGATAAAATAGGAAAAGCCATTCGAAACCACATGTCCGTTATAGACAGGTAAAAATATACCTTTTTTCTTCTATGAATGGATCCAGAAATGACATCGAGTCAAACTATGTCCACTTCCGTATCCTCTCTGCTGCTTGCCCACTTTTCTTTCCTTTCAGCTCCTTCTCCTTCTTCACATACACGTCTCGTAGGTTTTTCCACTTCTTTTTCCAATCCATTGCTATAAGTAGATAAAGCAGAAATCGTTGTAATTAATTATGTATCTATTAAATTGTTCTATTAAATAAGTACAATAATCCTCTTAGTAATAGATTCTTGAAAAGTGAATTAAATGAAGAACACATAGGCACGCACGCACGCACGCACGCACGCACGCACGCACGCACGCACGCACGCACGCACGCACGCACGCACGCACGCACATGCACATATATGTGCACGCATATGAACATGCATATGTACACTACACAGACGGGCAGGCAGGCAGACAGGCAGGCCGTCATGCACACAACAGGAGAGAGAGAGAGAGAGGGGGTGAGAGAGAGAGAGAGAGAGAGAGAGAGAGAGAGAGAGAGAGAGAGAGAGGGAGAGAGGGGGGGGGGGGGGAGAGGCATGCACCGGCATATGCTAGTTAATAGCGTGTCACAGCACATGTTAGTTAATACCGTGTCATTGTGACATGAAACATGCTTACCACTCATATCTTCCTTTCCCAACGATTTGGCCACACTTTCCCATATGTTGCTAATCATTTGGGCATCTTTGTGGTCTGGACTAATGGCATCGTACAAACACGGATTTCTGCGTACGATATTAATTAGTTTTTCGTATTCATCCACACATAGACAGGTTTTAGTTTTCGGCATTTTGCTTCTGGCGAGCTATGAGCAAACGCCCGTGCTGTAAGGACAGAAAACGACATAGGCACGTGGCGATGCGCATGCTTAAAGTACAGGAAAACCCCTCTACCTTTGACGTCATTTTATGGTTTCCCCGACGCGAGTGTGAGCGCCGAGCGACTGGATCGCTACATGTAGCGATCGAGAAAATCGCTTCCGCACACGCGTGTCGTTCCGCGTCCGCTTCCGCGCATATGGAATCACACATATTGAATTTAATGATATTCGATTTTTACCGCATCCGCATCCGCATCCGCATCCGCGCTTATGGAATCCTAGCTTTAAGGCTGGGTTCCATAAGCGCGGAAACGGAGACGGAAGCGGTAGGAGGAAGCGTTACCGTGTCAGGAATTGTCGCGAGGTGTGATTCCATATAAAAGGAGGCGGCATTCGCTTCGTCTGTCTTTTCAATTACCATGTGCCTATGCAGTCTAAAATCATGCAGGAATACCTCTGATATAGCGTCATTTCTTGGAATTCCCTTCGCGGTTGACGCGCCGACAACTTCTGAATCGCTACATGGAGCGGTCAAAATATCGTTCCCGTTTGCGCGTGCCGTTCCGCGTGCCATTCCGCGCTTAAGGAATCACACATATTAAAATCAATAGAATTGATTTTGCCGCTTCCGTTTCCGTCTCCGTTTCCGCGGTTATGGAATCCATCCGTAAAGGCCTGATTCCATTACAGCGGATTACGTTTCCGTCTCCGTTTCCGCGGTTATGGAATCCAGCCGTAAAGGCCTGATTCCATTACAGCGGATTACCGTCGCGGAAACCGCTACGATAAACCGCGTGAGATTGGATTAATGAAATTCTATAGAACTGATTCCATTGGATCGACTCTGTGAAAACCACTCAATATCCACGACGCGACTCCGCCAGGCATATATCGCGTTCAGACCGCTGCGGATTAATAATAATAATCGTTATTTATTGAGGGTAGCGCTTCAAGTACACGGCCTGATCTAGCAGAGGCCCTCATTAACATATATACAAATTTTTATATATATAATATGTACAAATTTATACATCTATGTACAGACAAGGAACTTAGGGAATCTATTTCTTATAATCATATACTATTCTGAAAGTATTAAGAGTAATTTGAACAAAAGCTACTGATGCTTTCAACAGCAGCAAACTTTCAATCAAATTAGCATTGATATATTCAGCATTCCTTTCTTTTCTGCTGAAATGCTTTGGAAACAATGCAAGAAATAGAAATAACGATATTTCTATGTGCTAAAATATAGAAACTAATTCTCAATTTCGTAGACAAATACAGCTAAGCACATTATAACATACGATTATACATACATACAGAAACAATAGATTTAGTAAAATTATTATCATTACCCACGCCGTCGAATGTCTTAACCCTTTAGTGACTAAATTTGTCAGAAAACCTCGATTAGGTCTATCTATTGTGAAATGTCAGTTTCCAGAACAAGACAATGCCATTCTTGGAAATTTACCACCGGAAAGACTGGCTCGATTATCGCGCCTGTCATTCCTGTCATACATTTTCAAAAATAGTCCTCTGGACTGCAAATGGTCATTTCTCTAGCCGATTTTATGGACTTGTTTCTAGGCTTGTGCATTTATGGTTCAAAGAGCGGAAGAATCACCAAATTTGACATAGCACTTCCGCTGCGGTAAATCGTGGCGGTTTTGCCGCCACGGTAATCCGCTGTAGTGGAGTCAGGCCCTAAGGCCGTGTTCTCACTCGAGACTTAACCGGGGTAAAGCAACACTGAGGTATGGCGTTATTCCCGATTAACTCTCCAGTGAGAACACGGCCGTAATGTATATTTTAAGGTTTTTTCTTTGATGTGTTTCTTTGAAACATTTGGTAAATCCTCTTAAATAGCAGCATTTGCCGTGGTTCATGCAGTGGCTAGCTAACAATTAGGTACAGATAACAGACGCACCAAACAGTGAGTTGACCCGCCTACACAATCTTCCTCTGGTTGGACTCTGCCAATGAGTTAATCAAGCATGATGCACACACCACCAAAGACAGATATAATACCCTTTCTTCGCATGCAAATATATCTGATGATCACAGTAAATCGTCATACCACATGATGTTTATCAAATTATTATGAAGCATACGAAGTCCTCTCTAGAGGATCTGCTTCGCATCATTTCCCGCCCATGTCCAGTTCCGCTCCTGTTGGAATCGATTTATGTACATTTAATGCGGATTCTCAGAAACCGAATTGCGGGTTAACGATAGAGGTAAGCTGTTAAATATTTTAAAAAGAATTTGACTGGGGAGTGCTGGTGCCTATGGAAACAACAGCGCTCAGTTAAATTAGTTTCAAAATATTCAACAGCATGCTTATTACATAGTAAAGACATACAATTCGTACAATAACGCGTAGCCCACCATCAATTAAACGTTCTTGATGAACTTTGCTACGTCATTCATGAAATAATTGATCATGACGTCATCCTATGCGTCACGTAGTTGATCATGACGTTACATAATTGACTGAGAAAATGGAATTAGCCATTCCAGTGTCGATACTTGCATCAGTAAATTGTCTTTAAACTGCTATTGGCTGGCGCACTTTATCCCCGTAAGGGGGTTCTCATGGCTATGTCGGTTCCCAATCTAAAGCAATTCATCGCCATACTGCGCGGTGTGAAGCTCCACAGCTCCGTGCTCTGCACCACGGCACCGTAAGTAGGGAATCTCGTACAGTCTTATGCTAATGATAATGGACCTTTCCAATTTATCTATCCACCAGATGACGTGATATGACGTCAGAATCAACTACTCGCCGTGTATGTTGACGTCATAGTCATGATGTCAATAATGGCTCGCGTTGGTCCGTCTCAACCGCTTAATAGACCGGCACGTTGTACGAATTGTAAGTCTTTAACATTTAATAAATATGCTTTTGAATATTTTGAAACTAATTTGACTGGGCACTGTTGCTGTCATATGCAGCAACAGTACCCAGTCAAGTTAGTTTCAAAATATTCAACGGGCTTACCTGTATAGTTTTCTGGAAATTGATAGTCATGGATATTGTCGTGGCTCGTGCGCCTGCTTGTCATTATGTCTAAATACTGTTAGCCTGCTTTTCGTAGTATGTGACATAACATGCATGCCGTCACTGGTTGCCATATGGTATACACTTTACCTGATAAGATGTAGTGGCCAAAATGGCTGGTAATGTTTGACACAATGAAATTATGTATTTTGTCAAATAAAACGAAATGTTTTCCGCCCATGCAATATTAATAATAGTATCACTGTTGATAATGCTGCACATTGGGTGTTAGATTTGGAAAGTAATTTTACCTCGACCACACATAATACTGTCGTCCTCGTGGCGTTGGATATCACTGTCCTTAAGTCGAGAACTAATGGCGCACCTCTTGTGAAGCGATGGCATCTAAACACTCTTTGCGATGCCCCATAGAATATGTTGATATTTTGTAAGTGTATATTGTTAGCTATGTGAGTAAATACTCTTTGATTTGTGCAAATCTTTCTCATAGTTCAAATTACAAGTACTCTATTGTTTCAGTATACGACGTCCAATGCGCTGGTTGATATGGTGTGATTAGCCGCCGTTGGCGATCATAGCCCTACACAAATAAAGGGTTCAAACCATGTTTCAGGGATCGTCGTTATTGTGAACAATTTCAGTTTATATGATGGATATATCCTGCAAACTCGGTCCCATTTCATATCACTATTACCAACCTCATCAAAAGATAAAACTCATGCAGATTCATAATTTTTAACTCGATCGATAAAAGCGATATTAAATGGGACCTAGTTTAATATGCTTTAGTTACTAAAAGGTGTGTTATTGTGGTAATACTGAGAACATGCTTTTCAGGTGGTACGTGCTAAATATACCAAAACAGTAAATACGTTTGGTAGTAATAGTTTGACAATGAAAGAACAAATTAACAAACTCATTTACAATTTAATACACATTGTATCGATTTTTCAGAACCTAATTTGTATGGGTGCAACAACAGGTTCTTGTCAAATTAATTTCAAAATATTCAACATGATATCTGAATAGTTACCTGGAACTTGAGATACGGGGAATTCAGTGTTCGACGTGTTAATTGGTATTAAATTTGCAAATCATGTTGAATATTTTAGAAAAATAAAAATGAAAAAGATCGCATTTGAGTATATTGCAGTGTGATAGTTTCAAATCTTCATCCAACCATCAATATGTACAAGGTACATGCTATCTTCATGTTTTAGCGTATGGTGTGCATTTAGTAAGTGGAGAAATATAATGTGTAATGTGCTATTGCTGTCAACACTGGAAACCTTTAGCCACAAAGTCTGTAACATGGGTATCTCTCCCTTCTAAACACATCTGAATAGCAGAGTATAATCGAAATCAAAACGGCCAAAGCTAGCATCTACAGTGGGCTCGATGGTTGTGAATATCTATTTGCAGACCAAATAAGCGTATTTTTGAAAATATACCACTGTAATGGCTGGCTCGACACTTTGAGCCAGCCGTTACAGTGGTAAATGTTCAGATATATTCTCCTCGACATTCAGTATGCAAATATTTCCGTGTTCTTGACCTAATTGAATTAATGGGTTGAAAAATGCAGTGTCATAGAAATCATGGTTTGTCTGCTGGAATTTGTTTTGCTTTCTGGCACAAATGTCTTCGGATGGACCGCTGTGCGAACAAGAGATTTAAGTACGAAACATTAATCTGACTCACAGTGGTACTCAAAGTACAAAATAATGTTAGTATGCCCATTCCCGTTAATTGGTGGATTATCCTTACGGATGGAATGCGTAAATTAGTGTGCTCAGTTTAGAAATCTATCTTATTTTCTACAGAAATGTATACTTGGTGGTACAGAAGAGGCAGAGTTAACAAGGATTTGGAATTTGAACATGACGCGTGGTGGAACTTGAACGAGAGATGACAATCTGTTTGGAAATAAAGTGATTATTTGTGACAGAAAGTAGAAGAGTGTGGAGCGTGTGATATAGGAAAAACACGAGATTTGTGGACCAGAAATTGAGAGAGGCCATGGATGGAGAGGTAGAGAGATGTAGAAGGAGGGAAACTGCAAGTTAGAGAGATTTTATAAGCTGCTTGTGAGAGAATAAATGAAAAATATCAAAATACATTTTACAAATAACATACATATATAAGGATTATGAATTATCACCAAATGTCTTACATAAATAGCATACATAAACAATTCATCCAGAGTTTTCGGAGGTAAACACCTTGCTGTTGTGACCATGCACACCGGAAACCGTCGCATTCACAAAAGCCACACTGGCAGGATCAGCGTAATCAGATTCTCATCTGATCTTACTTTTGCCATCCTCATCCACAGTATTTGTATCAAACTAATTTCCACGTGCTAACCGCTTCATGCAACGTGAGTAGATTGTGAATATGCAGCTATGACGATAAGTGCGATCAAATTCATCAAAACGTAAAGTCTTTCAAAGATCCAAATTGCGGGCTTGTCATCCTGTCATACCAGTATGAATTGTAATGGCGCCAATCGCGTCCATCTCTAGCAAGTCCCACTCCCGCGACAACCCACCGACGATATACATTTCGTACACTTTGGTCAGGGGCTTTTCTATATTTGTGACTGATCTTCGGCAATGTGATGTGATGTCAGCTAAATGTGACGTATTTGATTATGACGTCAGATGATCGAGTGACTAATCAAATCACAGCATCGATGCGCATTACCGACTTTACCCTCACGTACCATAAACGAAAAGGGTCTTAAGATCAATGCAACATTAGATTGCATACTTTGAGACTAATTTGACTGGAGAGCGGTAGCAAAAGGTTTCAATCAAATTATTTTCCAGATATTCAACAGATTGCCGGCACATCGGTCTTGAAATTGAGAGAAACTGGAATTTCAATGCGTGGTGCGTTAATTCACAATATGAGTCGATTTCATACAGTCGCGTGGTTATCATCTGCTTCAGACACACATATAATAGCATCGTCCTAGTGCACGATCCGCGGGCTCCCACTCCGCTCCCGTATCATGAGAGTGGACGTGTGTTAGTACGGTGACCTAATATATGGTGTGCATCAATGTGTGTTTGTGGCTGATCAGGACATTGCGCGTATGTATTGCTTGCGTTTGTGTGTATGCTTGTATGCCGAGCATGTGTATGCATGCGTGCGTTCAGCCCACGTGCGCGTATGGCTGTGTTCATGCGTGGTTGCTTGCGTGTGTGGTTGCGTTCGTGGTTGCGTGGTTACGTAAGCGATTGCGTCCCTGTGTATCCGTGTGTGCGTGTGTGCGCGCGTTGGCCCGCGTGCGTGCAGGTGTAGGCACGTGCGTGCATGCGTGTTGGTGTGCGTTCATATTCTATGCATGTGTGCATGCATGCGTGCGCATGTGTGCGGATTTGTATCCAACCGTCTGTCTGTCTGTCTGTCTGTCTGTCTATCTGTTTGTCTGTGCGTCCGTCCGCCCGTCCGTCCGTCCGTCCGCCCGCCCGCCCGCCCGCCCGCCCGCCCGTCCGTCCGCCCGCCCGCCAGCCCGCCCAACCGCCTGTCCGTCCGTCCGTCCGGCCGGCCGGCTGGCTGGCTGGCTGGCTCGCTGGCTGGCTGGCTGGCTGGCTGGCTGGCTGGCTGGCTGGCTGGCTGGCTGGCTGGCTGGCTGGCTGTATGGCTCGCTGTAGCTGGCTGGTGGGCTTCTTGTTTGGCTGACTGGTTTGAATACTTTTGTGTATAAACAAGACTGCTGTGCCAAATGTTTATTATTGTGCTGGCGTAAATATATTCTCATGCAATATGGATCCCCGGCAACAACACCATCTACCATTCATGTCCATTCTCTCTGCAATCGAGTATCCAGAAAGGTTTTAACATTAAAATCGCCGTTCCTTCCAGGAAAAAAGTAAGATGGCATTGTCTTTGGCAAATAGCCTGATTTTTATTGTTTCTTAATTCTCCAAGCGACTCGTCTATCATCGATTTATATATTTCCCAAGGTTTACATTGCCATTAAATTGGTGTCTTGGTAAACCAGAGACAGCTACTAAAGGAGAATAATGGTCATTTGGGTCAAGTAGAGGTGGTCATATAATACATCTCACAACTAAGCTTTCAGTAAAATGGTAAACATTATCTTATTTCCACGAAAAGCGCCTGCGCGTGCTCGCGTCCGTAAATGCGTGCGTGTGTGTGTGTGTGTCTTTGCGCGTGTGTCTTTGGGTTTGCTTTTGTTTGTAATTCTCTGACACTATTTGTGGCTCTATAGCGTGTCATTCTCGTAAGTGCATGTTTTAGGTGGGCCTTGAATTATCGGAGTTTCAATTTCAAGATACTTATCCAGGTAGGCTAATGGGTATTTAAAAACTATACAGACAGGTTCCTGTTGCTGCAACTTAAGCTTTCACTTTAATTAGTTTTAAAATATTCAACAAAGAATTAATTGTAATATGCAATTGATTTTTTTGAAATATAATATGTTTGCCTCAAAATATATGCTTTTTCTTTGTGTATGTTATTATAATTAATGTTTTCTCATTCTACAGTGACGGTGTTTAAAATCATGGTCACACTCGGTGTTTTCACTAACTTTTAATGATTTTTCTAGGCGCAATTTGGAAAAATTATAGGATCCTGATTTTAATCATTCCTGTAGCTGGCTACAGAGCGCGGGAAAGTAATAAAACATATAGACGAATAAAAATAGAAAATTCCACAACATTGAATGAAAGATTATACGCCTTTAGTACGAAATCTTCGGAATTATACATACCCTTATATCTAAGTACTAATAATCAAGTACCGCTGACGCTTTATCGGGAAATAGCAATCATATGGGTGTCAGCTGGTTCCATGTTCAGTGGAATTATGATTTATTACCTGGTGACAATGAAAGATACCGGCCACCAGTGTTTAAGTTTATTCTCAATCTGTCAGTTACTGATTTTTTAGTCTGTGTATGTAGTATATGTTTTGGAAGTTTCATATTTCCCAGGTACGTTTTACCGAATATTACATGGCCGGTGTGTAAACTTATATTGTATATTTTTAATGCCGCGGTTTCTGCTAGTCTTTATTATTTGGTACTGTTCGCCGCCATGAGATTCTACCAACTTACATCGCTGCTCAAAGCACGTGACCGGGTCACAAGCAATTTTGTCTGAAACTGGCGTTTCTTAATAATGTATGTTGAATTTATTGTTTGAAGTTCATTCCTGTTATCGTATGGCCTAATTGATGTGAGTGTCGATGGCAACAATTTGTGAGTACGTTGGAGAATTTAGAGAATTGAGAGACTATGCATTTCTCTTTGTAAGCACCACAATTCCAGACACCTAGATTCTTGTCCTACATATTTTGAAATACGTCCGAGTTTCTGACGGCAGTGTCTCATTAGAGGGTAAGTATCACGGTAGTAGGAACACAGACTTTCGTGCGTTGATTATTGTTATAATTGTATTAAACATTGCGTGGATTCCGGTAAATATATACCCGCTGGTATTTGAGAATTTGCCGAACCAATTCTCATATCAAGACTACCTATACTTGGTGTTATTTAACATCAATGCAAGAAACGGCAGCTTGAACACTTTAATCTACTGCCTGGCCTCGAAGTCTGTAATGCACATATTATACATCTCATTTGTTATTATGGGTCCAAATTATTCTTGTGATTTGTCAAACACTGAATACTTTCGAAATTGTTAGCCAACATAAAGACGGACTTTTAAAAAAAGAGCTTGTGCTACATTCTTGCTTACGTACGACTGAACACATTTGATCGCATGGTAACAGCTTTAACTTTTGGTAATGTTTTGTGATATTAAATCGATTATTTGAGGTCAGAAGCTGAACCCATCTCGTGTCAACGTAACACTTTAAGAGGCCTATTTAGTTATGTTGAGGAATACCCATTTGCAGGCTCAGAGAATACTACTTTCGCTAACCGATCCAGTCATTCCAATGGTACATCTTTTTAAAATGGTCTTCTCCTGACCTGAAAATTAAATCTGATTAAGCATATTATTTTTCTGAATTTTTTAATATTCAGATTGTCAAGAACAGCCTCTATTTGTAGGACAACGGAACGCTTTTTGTAAATTCCATTGATAAATTAAAAGAAGTGTCTTCTCTTGACCTGCAAATAGATTGCATTCACTGAGAGTAAATTTAATTTCCTTCACACATCTTGATCATTAAATGTTTAATCAATATAATATAAGCAGCACTTTGGGCGTTTCGAGGCGCTGTTGACACACGTTCGCTGGTACTCTACTGTATCAATTTTTGTTCATGTGAATCTGATTGGTCGAGATGGTTGTTGGCAATCAGAGATAGCTGAATGTACTATGCTACCCTTTGAGACATTAGATTAGGACGTAAGAGCCATTAAGAATTGGTTTCCTTGGAAATATGAGGAAGTCATTGACCGATCATTGCCATCAGTGACCACGTCAAATTGAACATTTTGTTAATTAATGCACATTATGAAAATAATTGATATACTTTTTGCGCTCTGTTGAATTCATTTTGATGCTGATACACTTATATTTACCTTAAAGACGTTCGGCAAAATCCAAATTATATTACTGTCTATGATAACTAATTAATAAGTCCATAGACCATTATAACTAACAAAACTTGAGCACATAAACGTGATTGCGCATCCTGGGAAGCCTACCTTTCTAAAGCAATCTTTCTTGAAATTATGAAATGGTTTCTGAAGTAGTTCTATAAGCTAAGGGGCATCCATGTTGTTCACTGCACAATAATGGCATTGGAAGATTATAACACGTATATGAGATTTAGAGTCTGATGAATACAATCACCGTCAATGATAACTGGTCGACCAATCCAGCGACAGTGCTCGATTTCAAATATACATGCATATGATAAACATATAGTGGCTTTGCTGGAATAGGGGCGGCGCTCAGAGCAGTCAGTTTCTACTTATATCAAGACAGCAACAGGATTAAGGATTTAATTTATCAAACAACCAACGGAAGGATCTATTTTTAACCACGCTCCTTCCCAATTTCTCGTTAAGCTCGGCCCACTATGTACGCGTGTGTGAATAGATTAATATACTCTGAAACATGCATTCACATAATCCTAATTTCAAGGTAATCATACCTATCTGGGTTTTTCAGTTTTAGCTATGCCCCGCCCATCCCTAGTTAAGCTCCACCCGCGCTTCGCCCGTGTTGGTATCGATTCATCCCTGAACTCCCTGCATATCAATTTCCAGAAGACTATACAGGTTAGCCGTTGAATATTTAGAAACTAATTTTACTGCGTACCGCAGCTGTCAAAGGCAGAAACAGCGCCCAGTCAATTTAGTTTCAAAATATACAACTTCATGTTTATTATATAGTAAAGACATACACTTCATACCACCTATCAGACTATTGAGCGTTTACGACGGACTAAACCAAGTCATTCATGACCTAATAATTATGACGTCATCTTACACGTTATGTAGTTGATTATGACGGCATATGATGGATGGATAAACTAGCTCCATTGCGGCTTTTGCCAAAACTAGTCTGGATATGGTTTGAAGCTATTCTGTGATGGATCTACCGCTTAGCAAAGACAAATCAATTTGTTAATCATTCTATGTCTACGTTGGTGTTGCAGTGCATTGAACTATGCTGGCTTTTAATCAAATTTAGAAATCCGGTCGTCATGTGTCAAGGAGGAGGAGGAAGAGATGTGTGGAGGAGGACGATGTGCGATGCATTTTCAGTTCATACATGCTTGGATACATTCGATAATAATAATAATAATAATAATAATAATAATAATAATAATAATAATAATAATAATAAAAATAATAATAATAATAATACTATGATACTAGTGATGGTAGTATTATTGTGTTCTGTGCATGCCAGCCATGTTAGTAGTATAAATCAGTTCAATAATCGCAGATTACTGTAGATGTTTGAACATTTTCAAGTAGACGTTTGCCACCTGGGTAGTAAGGGAGCCTCACTAAACGTGTTCTAATATTGAGCTTAACTGCGACTTGAACAGACTGAAATAGTGTGGCATATGTCCCTGCAAATGTAGTTTGACTGAATCATTTTATACGTGCAATTCACTGGGTATCGAAATAAAGGCCATGGTAATTTATTAAAGACGCATATTAACACCATGATGCTTCAAAATAACATTGTCTAAACTGTATACCTCTAGTGCCTTAAATTGTGTGGTTCAATTTAATGAAGCGAAATACATCTTAACATATAATGATTTAACTCCATTAAACTTACTATAATTTTTAAGTTGAGAAATTGAATTAGGAACACGATTCTCTAATGGACCTTTCCAGTTTATCCATCCATCGTATGACGTTATAATCAACTACTGGCGCCTAGTATGACGTCATACTCAATTACATCATGCATGGAGGTCATCTTGAACGCTAATAAGCATCCACCGTGTACAAATTGTATGTCTTTGCTATTTAATAAACATGATGCTGAATATTTTGAGAATAACTTGGCGGGGTGCTGTTGCTGCCATAGGCAGCAACAACACCTAGTCAAATTAGTTTCAAAATATTCAACCGATAACCTTTATAGTTTTCTGGAGATTGAGATCCAGAACGTGCAATCATCGATTGATCCCGTCTTAAGATGTATTTCGCTTCATCAGGCTTAGATTGATGTAGACAATGTAAGCCTCTAAAAGTATGCAGCTTTAACAAGATTATTTTCCAGCTTATCGCGTGAATGTGAAGCCTTTAATTTCTATCACCCACCCTCTCGTATTATGCGCAGATAGTGCTAGTGCTAATTACAGGATGTTACGGTATTGAGCAATATTTCAAGATATTTGATTACATGTATGTGCGTTCAGTTCTACAGGTGTTATTTTGAACATGTACTCTAAGGACATTAATTAGGGAAATGATATTATATAACACACCTATGCGCATATACATACGTATACACTCACAAACAGGTTTATATTAGGGATGGGCACGTTTACACGTGTACACGTGCGCACGTTCAGGTGACGTGTACACGGTTATAAATCTCGTAAACGGGGTCACGGGACAAATTTGATAAAATATACATATTTATGTGAAATATGTAAGATATCGCTCAGAGAAAATGATATTTTTTGGACAAAGTAATTCTCCGAATTTAACGCCACGCTCTCTATCTGTCAAGTCTGTCCGATTTCCGAATTGACTCTTTAACACTGAAGCCTCCCAAAACGGGGCTCCTACTTAGCTATAACTGGGGGTGGCTGGGGCATAGATAGAGTGGACTTGAGAAATGTCAATTTGCAGACAAAGAGTTGTTTTTAAATGTTACCACTGCCATTGCTATGGCAAGTTTTCAAAAAAACCCAATCATCACATCTGCACGTGGGAATTTTTATGAGAAAATTGAAATTTTCTTGACCAACTTAAGAGAGCCACCGTGGTTAAGTAATTACCCGCACGTAACATCGGCGGCAGCGCGCAGGTATTCCTTTGAACAACCAACTCAACTTGAGAGAACACATAGGTGTGAAATACTGTTGAGCGTTTAAGCGTGATCTTATCAACACAAATTATCACTATGAATGCCGTGGGGTGTGGAACTTATCTAAGCTCGCAGTGGACTAATCGCCACCGGTGAACTGATTAATGGCCAAGCCGACCAAACTGGTCTCTATAGTGGTCTTGAGGAATATGTCATTGTTGAAAGCATATTCGCATGTCGAGAGAAGACTATTTTTTGTAAATTTATCGCTGCAATGACTCACTCGGCGAGCCAGTCATTCGAGTGGTATATTTTCCAAAAGGTATCTTGGCTTTGCCCGCAAATGGACATTCAGTAACGAGAGATTTCGATTTGTCTTAACCAATATTGACTATCAAAGGGGGAGTCACTGTTGCTTGATAATGATCTGTCCCAGGAAGGGGTCAAATTTGAATATTGCAGAATAGTCGATAAACAAGTTGCGCAATCGTGTGACAAATTAACCCTATTATGGCCAGGCCGCCCAAAGCGGCCTCTGCAATGGTCTCTATGAATTTCCAATTGTAGGCAAAGAGAAGATTAGTTTTGTAAATTTACCAGTGCAATGAGTGGCTCGCTAACAGTGGTAATGTTAAAACATAGTTTTCGCTTGCAAATGGACCCTGATCAAGCAAAAGTACTATTTTTCATTTTCTTTTTAATGTTAAAGCCAGCCTAAACACCATCTACAGTGATCTTGAGAACGATCCATTTGAATGACATCAATATGCTCTTTCTGTAAATTCCAGTGATAATTTTACAAAATGGTCTTCTCTTGATCTGCAAATAGACATTAGAGCCCACAAATGTAATATTTAGTATTAGTTTAATGAAAATGCGCAGCGTTTTGAGAGCGTTGATGCGCTGTTGACACAAGGGTGTGGGAGTGTGGGTGGGGTGTGTGTGTGTGCGTTAATAAATCGTTATTTTATTTTCCAACCCCACCATATTCCACCCCTCTACATTTAATAATGAATAATGGATAATAGATATAATATTATTACTAGATTTTTGCAGCAGAACGGCAACTACGTGTACACGTGTACGCGTTCGTCAAAACTAACGTGTGCACGTGTACTGCTATTGCTCCAAATGCACACCCCTAGTTGTATATTAATCTTTTTGTGTTTCAATTCTTTTTCAAAATATTGCAACACACCAGGAACATATGTTTGTGGCACGTTTTGTTAATTGTTGGTGTATTTGAACCAAATTTGGCAGTATGTTCTATAAGGCAATATATTCTCAAGCTAAGAATATGTACTGCTTACATCCTAAGCATAGGTTAACCTATAGACGCCCCCACCCCATGTTTAAACCTTACAGGTCCATGATTATTTTAATGCACTGAGTCCGATGCCAACATATACTTGGACACATGTTGTTTATTGGTGTATGCATTTGAGTTTGTGTTGTAGTTTTATAGCATGAGGGCCACTTGAACGATTGGTCAATAGTGGTAGGGATGGTCCGTTCTTTCCATATATTACGTCTTTTATTACTCAACAATGGCAAGGAAGCCACCATGTCTTGCATTCCTTCATAAATTGTCGCATGCGACCATTACCCGGTTGGTAAATGGCATTGGTCTAGATCCTTGCAACATTTGCCATAGTGTCAGGGACGTCTGGCCGCTGATCAAAGATGCAATTCTCATTGGCCAATCGCATTTACCTGTGACGTAGCCATGTTGCTTATTGCCATATGTTAATCTTGCCCAGGCTGCTTCCTCTGATGAAAAATAATGCTAGGGATCGGGGTGCTGGTGTGGGCTGGGGTTTGTGTGTGGATTTACCAAACGTATTTCTTTATCTCAGGCATTTTCCAGGAACCAATGGCTCCTCGGTATATGACCTCGTTTATGATTTACAAACTGGAAACCGCTATATGTCCTATAGCATAATGGTGTGAATTATAGCTGATTCGTGTGCGCTTTGTATCAGCCATGATCGTTTTATCGACCAATACTGTCAAGGAGATTCTCTCCATTGGCCCATTTCATCAGTCTCACTTGCCACATTGATCAATGATGTTGTCCCATGTTCAAGTATGGAATTATTGACCCAAGCGCTATACCTCCCTGACACTTATGATAAAAAAACCTCTGTGTCAGGGATGTATACCTCTTGGGTCAATTTTGTCGATGTGCCGTTGGGCAATGGCAGGGAGCATTTCCCCATTGACCCATGTCGCCATCCATGTTTGCCACCGTGATCAAGGCTAGAATGTATGGTAGAAAACACACCCAGAGTAAACTAGGAAAGGAAATTGCAGATGTAAAAACCGTAGCCATTTAAAATTCTAAATAAACACTTTGGAAACAGGTTTTATTAACAGATTCCAGTAGTCATATGGAGAATAGTGATATTTTGCATAAAACGGGATGGAGATTAATATGCACACACATTCAAATCCAGCGACTCCATTCAATTGCTTTAACACGGATAAGGTGAGTGTTTATCATCTAACTGGTCATGTGTCTGTACACATACTCAATACTTACTACTACCTGACCACATGAGTCTTCTATGATAAAAAGTCATGCGTGGATATCATCTTCATATTGAATATTGCAACCATTTTACTGCTGCATTGGCCAATGCACCCTTAGAACACAATATGCAACACTGTGGTACCATTGACAACAATTGAAGGTGGAACGAGTGGTTGTCTGGGAAAGCAACATATCCAGTAACACTGTTTTCAAATTCGTGCAACACTCAGAAAATGATAACATAATCATAGTTCAATTTACCAATTCAGCTAAGTGATAGCAATCCCGATGTTAGCGGACGAGGTGCAATGTCTAATATTGCAATATGTTATCCACGTATTTGATCTGATCAGCCAGAATACTCCAAGAAACAGGGTGCCTCAGGGCTTCTGTTCGCAGTGTTGGCTTTTTAGCTCACGAGATTACTGCCCAAATGTTAATCGAATCTTGTGTAAGATATTACCCTAGGCGAAGATCAGCATTGATTTTCTTTGTCAACAATGGCTTTATTTCTATAATGTCTTATTTACTACACAAAATAACAGTTGGGAGTTGTCAATTCTACCCTGCGAACAACAGATTCCTGCAAGTGTTACAAACATATTCTACTATGTGATACACCCGATGGTTAACCATTAGTACGTCTACAAATCATGTACATGTTCAATCAACAATTCATTTTTAAATCCACACTCGTCACTAAGCTCATTGCCCAATCATGGCTTGAGACATAATATGCTATAGTCTTTATGCCCCTTAGCAGATCATGCACACTGCCTTTACGTGATGCAGGTGGTATCGATTTGATAGCTTTCTCTCGCCTTGGAGCACCGGCCAGCCATTAGCTATGGTCTGTCTTCCGCGTATAGCCGGGCGAAAATCACATTTAGATTCAGATCTCCTACTTTCATCAATGCAAATAACACATTTTTGAGGAGAGCGGGTGCGGAGAATACCATAACAGTTTCTTTTCCTGGTGAAGAATTTCTTGTACCCGCCCTTCGGAATTCCTCCAATAGCAAAAACTATAGATATGATGATATGCCGACCGAATTAATTTATTGGATAACTGCAAGCATTCGCTTTACACTGTTGATGTCTCTTAATCCCTCTTATAAATCTATCAGAATCGAAAGCGAAATTGACTACATAATATTCTGCAGTTGCCACAGCGTAGGCATACGTGCACATTTATGTAATTAGATAATGGTTTGTGCGATCCCCAAATAACAAATTGATGCAAAGCAATAGGTACATCTACTGGCAAATGGTTGATGATCAATCGTGCGTGTGGTTAAATTCATTAATGCCATTACCAAGCACTGATTCCAAAAGAGTAATGTTAATGTTCTACAATTCGGCAGAAGCCGTATCTTATAATGGGGTAATTTACGATGGAGGCCAAAAAGTCATATTTCGGGTTGGCCTGATAAATGGGTGATGCAATGTCAAGTATGTCAGGCAAATATGTATCAAAGTGTATGAATATCAATATAGATTATACACCTATCGTATCACCTATGAAGATATGCGAATAGTGTAGTTACATAGCGTATTGAGGCTGCATTGGCATAGCTTGAGTTTAACCATATCAGCTATTTTCATTTGACTCTTTTTGGGATGCGGCATTCTGCATATCACTATTGCCATGATCAAAATGCCTGACGTCCACAGCCGAACAACAATATATATATATATATAGAGAGAGAGAGAGAGAGAGAGAGAGAGAAAGAGAGAGAGAGGGAGGGTGGGAGGGAGGGAGGGAGGGAGGGAGGGACGGGGGAGGGAGGGAGGGGGGAGGGAGGGAATGAGGGAGGGAGAGAGTGAGGATAGGGATAGACAATGAGGATGGGAGTATATTGCGCATGCCTCCAAAGAGTAACATGCACAACAAGAGGTAGTTTCCCAGCTAAGCATGCGAGCGAGCGAGAGAGAGAGAGAGAGAGAGAGAGAGAGAGAGAGAGAGAGAGAGGGAGAGAGATAGAGATAGAGAGAGAGAGAGAGAGAGAGAGAGAGAGCGTGAGAGAGAGAGAGAGAGACAGAAAGAGACAGAGAGAGGGAGAGAGAGAGAGGGAGAAAGAGAGAGAGAAAGAGAGGATGGGAGGGAGGGAGGGAGGGGGGGGGAGGGAGGGAGGGAGGGAATGAGGGAGGGAGGAAGAGAGAGAGAGAGGCTAGCGATAGACAATGAGGATGGGAGTATATTGCGCATGCCTACAACATGCGTAACATGCACAACAAGAGGTAGTTTCGTGGCTAAGTATGCGAGCGAGCGAGAGACAGAGAGAGAGAGAGAGATAGAGGGAGAGAGAGGGCGAGCGAGAGCGAGAGAGAGAGAGAGAGAGAGAGCGAGAGAGAGAGTGAGAGAGAGAGAGAGAGAGAGAGAGAGAGAGAGTAATATATGGAGAGAGACAACTCGATAGGAGTGAGTGAGAGCGAGAGGTGAATTGACGTGCGTGAAGGGGATAGATAGATAGATAAACAGATAGATAGATAAAAAGATGGATGGGTGGATGGATGCGTGGGTGGGTGGGTGGATGGATGTGTGGCTGGTTGTGTGGGGTGCGTGCGTGTGTATGTGGGTGGGTGGGTACTGCGTGGGTGGCTGCGTTGGTGGGTGGTTGCTTGGATGGGTTGATGGGTGGATGGATGGATGTATTGATGGGTTGATGGGTGGATGAGTGGATGGGTGGATGGGTGGATGGGTGGATGGGTGGATGGATGGATCTGTGTATGCGTGGGTCGGTGGGTGGGTGATTTCGTGGGTCTGTGAGTATGTGGGTGAATGCGTGGGTGGTTGGGTGCGTGAGTGGATGGGTGGTTAGGTGGGTGGGTGAGTGGGTGGTGTGTGTGGGTGGGTAGCTGCGTGTGGGGATGGATGAATGGATTGATGGATGGATGGATGGATGGATGGATGGATGGGTGGAGAGAGAGAGAGAGAAAGATTCAGCAATACCATGTCTTGTAAATACGATTTGTGGCATGCCATTCAATAATTTAATGACTTGAAGACATCAAATCAATACTATTTTGCCACAGCTAAGTACCAATGAACGGATGCCAGCATCTGGCCCAACATAAACAGATCAGACGTAGTTACCTGTGAACTGAAGCAATTACTTCAAACACTTCCACTTTGAATAGAGCATTTTTTGCTAATAAGATCGGCAAGAATAATGAAATGGATGTGTGGGCGACAAAGCAGTCTAATAGAAACAGCTGGCCTTAATCACCCATATTTCCCAACAATTGATGGATCTGATGTGTCACTTCGTTATATCACAATTACATCACATTTATGTTGACGTCACAATCATAATGACATATTAAGCCTCCGTTATGGAGCTCGAAATGTCTGTCTAGTTTACGAATTGTATGTCTTTGACGAATTTAGTAATCACGTTGTTCAGCATTTGAAACTAATTTGACTGGAAGCTGTTGTTGTCATAAACACCAACTGTCCCAGTTAAAGGTGTTTGGAATTATGTAACAGGGTAGCTGTAGAGTTAGCTTGAAATTTATTTGGATTCTGCGAATTCAGGGTTCACAGAATAAAAATCGATCCCAAGACACGTAACACTTTAGCACAGCTTAGCTAAAATGGGCGGGGCATAGCATGAGATGGGCGGGACACAGTGTACGAATTATATCCTTTGATGATTTTACAATTTAATACATATTCTTTGAATATTTTGAAAATAATAAGCGGTAACAGCACCCAGACAAATTAGTTTCATGAGATTCCCTGGAAAGCTACCGTGCAATTTAGATTCGGAGAATTCATGATTCAGTTATTCAAACCGATTTCAAAATGCGTAAATAGTTCGCGGATCTTAGCTTGAAATGTATGTGGAATAGCTAGAGATGGACCCTTCAAATACGAGCTCAGTGCAATACGAGCTCATCGCATGCCATTAGCCTCTTGTGACTCTGCATAAAAGCGCCGTTCGCCTTACTTTAGCATTTGTTTCCATGTGCACGGCTTGTTAAATTAAACTACTTGTATTCTTTGTCAGTCTATGTATAGGCCTATATAGGAGCCTATATTATTCTTTGAAACAGACGGACCTACAAACGGAACCATGTCGTCGTTAGAAGAAGAGTGGGTGTTACTTCAAAGAAAAGGCAATTTTTGCAAAATATGACGGTTATATTGCTGATGAGACGACGTTTAATGACAACCAAGGGGAAGCACAGGTTCTGGGTACATGGCATTATAAGGGGAAGGTCACAGCAAGGTTATTATGACAGTGAGAGAACTAGATTTGGATAGGAACCAGTTTAGGCAATATTTCCGGATGTCTGCTGAGCAACTTGACTTTGTTTTGAGCTTTGTGGGGCCACCCATCACCAAAAATACGCTCATCAGGGAAGCAATATCTGCCAAACAAAGACTTGCTATATCCATAAGGTATTAGGTTTACCATAATATATTATATATTCTTAAAGACTAATCACGATCAACGTCGCATTGTTGTGGTGAAAATTTTTAGAAATTGTTCACATAGCTACTGTCAAACACAACACCCGCCTTCCTACCCACATACCCACCACCAGCCTGTCAATTCATCCATCTGTTCGTCTACCCACCTGTCAGTCATTCAGCTACTTTCCGGCGAAGAGGTGAGGTACATTTGCACAGCGACCTTCTATTGATATGAGAATGATTGTTGTGGCTGGGGTATGAAATGAAAATAAGTAGGCCTATATCAACAACACATTCATGACCAACGTCTTTAATAATGGCACATGTTTAATGAATTTATAATGAAATCGGAGATGGATGGCTGCTGTTGCTGCTGCTGCTGCTGCTGCTGCTGCAGTTGCTGCTGCTGCTGCTGTTGTTGTTGTTGTTGTTGTTGTTGTTGTTGCTGCTGCCGCTGTTGTTGTTGTTATTGTTGTTGTTGTTGTTGTTGTTGCCGCTGCCGCTGCTGCTGATGTTGCTGGTGAAATTCATATGACTGCTGTGCTGCTCTTTGTACTGATGGACCTTGCTGGATGTCCAATGTGTATGTCTGCGGTTGTAGATATATGTGAAATGTCCGCGTGTATGCGGTGTTCAACATCATTCCAATAGCTCCTGTATCCGTCATGCCAGCCCTCTGTTTTGCCTGACAGTACAGCTCCCAGACACCCTCCTCCATCCACTCCTGTGTACTAGGGGACATTGATTTCACACGTCTAGAGATCATCATGTAAAAGTTGTCTTCGTTGCTTTGTTGTCGCGAGTCGATGCTAGTTTGTACACGTTTAATTTCAGTGTCAGTTGACTTCATTTGTTTTGACATTTCAACAAACACTTCGTCCAGTTTGGCCAATCCTTTCGCTGTGCATCTTTTCCATTTTTTGGTTGTAGATTGATCACTGCTGACACTAGGTGGTGAAGGGGTGGGTAGAACGGTGGGTGCACTGGTTTTCTTTCTCTCTGCATATCTGGAAAAGCCGTAGTATAATTAGAACAATCATGCCATAAATAATATATTTACCCTCTGGCTGTCTGCCTGCCTGCCTGCCTGCCTGCCTGCCTGCCTGCCTGTCTGTCTGTCTGTCTGTCTGTCTGTCTGTCTGTCTGTCCGTCCGTCCGTCCGTCCGTCCGTCCGTCCGTCCGTCCGTCCGTCTGTCTGTCTGTCTGTCTGTCTGTCCGTGTCTCGGAAACTACTGGTTGAATTGCTTCAAATTTTAACGCAAGCAAGGTCCTTATGGTAATTAGGTATCCAGATATTACGGAGCCGACATCGGATCAATTTATAGATCTGTTGCTTTCTCAGAATCTCTGGATTCAATTTGTCTCAAATCTCAGCACAGGGGTGGGTATTGATTGTGATCCGGCTAAAGATCAGGATCCGGATTTTAAAAGATTAGAAAAAATGCTACAACATTCTAGAAAAGTGGAAAGACGAGAGTTTGGAGTCTCCCAATGCTCTTGTTTAAATAATTAATAATCCATTTTTATTTGTTTTCTCTTAGAATGTACTGCTACTGGCGAGTCATATGCGTCTCTGGCTATACAATATCGCGTGGGCTTGGCGGCTGTAGAAAAAATACTGCCAGAAGTATGTGAAGCCATTTGGCAGACTATGCAGCCAGTGTTTATGAGCATGCCAGACACTTCTGAACAGTGGCAGCTAATAGCTGCGAACTTTGAACAAATGTGGAATTATCCTCACTGTATTGGATGTGTTGATGGGAAACACGTCGTTCTACGCGCTCCTTCTCATACTGGTTCTCTCTTCTATAACTATAAGGATATTTTTTCCATAGTTCTGATGGCTTTAGTTGATGCTGCATATACATTTATATATGTGGACATTGGATCAAATTGGAAATAGTCGGAAGCTGGGATATTTGCCCATTCCCAGCTGGGTATGGCAATACAGCATCCGAATTCCCAACATTTTCCGCGTGCTGCTGTTATCACAGGTGCTGAAGAACTCGGTCCTATGCCCTATGTATTACTTGGTGATGAAGCTTTTCCATTACAGAGACACATCATGCGTCCTTATCCTAGGCGCGACTCTACTGAACGCCAACAAATGTATAATTACAGGCGTTCCAGAGCACGCAGGATAGTAGAATGTGCATTTGGCATGTTAGCTGCAATGTGGCGTGTTTTCCACACAACGATAGCGGTTTTACAAGAGGCGGTTACTAATATTATTCAAGCTACCACTATCTTGCATAAAATGCTTCAAACAGATTCAACTTCTGCATCAATTGTAGAACAACTCGAGGGATGTCAAGCAAATGAAGTAGAAGCTTTTGGGGACTACGAGTACATTGTGCGAGAGGAACTGTTGACGCAGCTCGTATCAGGAACCTATTCAAAGATTATTTTGTTGCGCATCCATTAGCTTCGCAATCGGATTATGTTCGAAGATGGGTGCGTAATTAATGCCTGCAATGCTTACCTTTGTGTAGTGACATCCTCGTCAGGCCGGTCGACATCAGAATTAGAGTGAGAACGATCAGTGAAATTGCCATCGGATCCAGCAGCATCCTGTTCATCATCTGATGCAACTAACTGTCTATCCGGACTGGGTTGACTCGCAGGAATATTGCTCACTGTGCTGCAAATAGATACATTGAAATCATGTGAAATATTGTTCCACCAACAAGTATTTTCATTAGTACTTTTAATTGTATAACTGTATTAAATATTCATATAATGTTAAGAGTACACAGACGCGTAGTTTCTGATATTCGTCCTAAGTTTGATGAAGTATATTGTAACATATACCTATTTAAAAAGTAAGGTCGGCGATGTACGGATCGAGGAATGAGATTTGGCCATTGAAGAGGATCTTTGTCAGCTTTGATGCGGCGGGTCAAGTCTTTTTGCTTTGCATATTCGTTTTGTTCTTTAGATACGCATCCCGTTTGTTTCTCCATTTCCCCCTCAAAACCTCACCTGTAATGACAAGAGACAATTACATTTTTACCTACACAAGAATTTCAAAGAAACATTCAGTGAAACAGCATAGTTCCAATGACTGTAATGGGCTGATGCTCATGGTGGTGGGGTAAGGACCTGGTGTTGCTTTTCATGCGTATTAAAATACATTACAGTAGATGTTTTATTTAATAATAACAACATGTGTATTTCATTCCATCTCGCGTACGTGCGTGCGTGCGTGCGTGCGTGCGTGCGTGCGTGCGTGCGTGCGTGCGTGCGTGCGTGCGTGCCTGCGTGCGTCTGGACATGTACCTAAAACGAATGGATCCGAATTGGGTTCAAATTGTAATAAGTTTAAAAAAAGAGCTTGTAGTGGAAGGGAACATCCATAGAGATTATAGCCTTAATCCGGATTAAAAAACAGAATCTGATCAAGTTATGGATCTATTAATATCTCTGAAATTACAGCTCCGATTGGGATCATATTCTAACTTAAAATTAGTATAAGCGTACACTAGGATTGTACAACTCTTAGTATAATTTGATCATCTGGCCAATCACAAAACTTAGTACAATACCACACACACTGGAGGGCGTGAGTGTATAATCTACTTGGCTCAGTGTTATATATGTATGTTAATATGGATGTGGCATATATATATATATATATATATATATATATATATATATATATATATATATATATATATATATATATATATATATATATAACATTCTAGATAAATATGTCTGATTCTAGTATTCTATTACCTGTTATTCCTTCCACACCAAGACGTTTGTAAATCTTCTTCCAACAATTTAGGGTCCAAATCTTATCTTTATGGGATGGATGTGGTTGGTCATATATCCCATGATTTTCGCGCACCATGTCTATCAACAATTCCGTTTGATTATCCATTAATTTATGTTCTGACATTTTCGGAATACCATTCATAAAATCGTAGAATTCCGGATGGGTGATTAAAATAGCTGCGATGAGTGGAAACTACACATATAAATTCCTGCAAATAATAATATTTTCTAAAGGCAAGAAAATATGCAACAAAAGACTGACCCACGTGCGTGCACATGAATGTACGCGCAATGTCCACGTGCACGAGCAAAGCATTGAATGCAGGGATAATTTACATGATAAAGCATGTCATGATGACAGGAAGCATGTACCAGCAAAGTAATATTTAATTATTCTTGAGAACTGGGATATCCCAAGAAAACGTCACTTTATGGGTTTCCCTAGCGGTTCAGCCTTACACGGTTTGGGAAAAATCGAGCACCGGTCGATTTTACTTTACCAGACGGCTGAGCCGTGCGGGTAACCGTGTACATGGAAAGGGGTTCATTGTAATATAACTAAATCGATTTTTCTGCCGCAGTCCGGCGTGCTGCTATGCGGTTATCCGTACGGTTCACCATGCACACGGAAATGGGGGCGAATTCGTTGGGTTGAGGCTCAGGCGGTAACGACTAGAGCTGTGAAGCAGCGACCCCGGGATCACGTCGCCGTTCGGCCAACCGAAGATCGCTGGAAACATAGGCAATCTCCTTCACGCCTCGTCACTTTGCATAGTCATACCTCCCAAAGTTGCTCGCCTGTCGACTTAAATAAAAACCAGCCTTGAATGGTGTGAATGGGACCTGGAATCAGGGACTCGATAGACGCCAACCAAACCAATAACTTCTACTTTAATCGTTAAGAGTTGTCAAGGAAATTGAAATTGTTGGTTAACTGAATGCCCATTTACAAGCCAAGAGAAAACTATTATACACAATTTAGCACTGCCAATTACAAACATATCTCCCAGTTGTCCTACAAATTAGTAGAGGTGGGATAAGCTGGTCGCTTCAAAGGAAATGCCACAAATGCTGACACAAAGATTTTCAGACCTTTTCCCTTTGTTATGCTAATTAGTTGTCTGTGACATCATAATGATAGATTTTGAGACCTAGTTGTAAACATCTTTTGTGCCAGCTTCCTTTGAAGCGCCCAACTCTCCCCTGTTCGGAATGGATGTTAGCTGTAGAGGGAGCCCATAATCCCTCCACCTCATTAAACCACGTGCCTCCTGTCCACCAATGAGGTGAGCTTAAGGGTAATTAGCGTACTGATTGACCAGGGTTAATGCATAGCGTAGGTATGATTGGCAGGTTACATGCCTGAACTCGTCTTTTCCTGGGACCTCATTCAATCGCGAGGCCCTTCCCCTTCGTTAGGTCACGTGCCTCCTGGCATCCGATGAGTTGAGCTTAAGGGTAATTAGTGTAATGATTGGCAAAGCTCAACTCATCAGGAATATTATGGACAATGGCCTCCAATAGTTGCTCATGCAGTGACTTCTATTTCTCAAGAGACTATACCAAACAAATGGATCTTTCCAGTTTTTACTAAACGCTGCCCACCTCTACCTAAGCTCCACCTATACCGTGCTCGCGTATAGACTTGACCGATCTCTTAGCGTCCTGACTATCAATTTCCAAAAAAACTGTGCAGGTAAGCTGTTGAATATTTTGAAACTAATTCGACTGGGCGCTGTTGCTGCCTATGGGAGTTATCACTATGCAAATTAATTCATACTTCCATACAGCTAAATAACGACACATTCTCACACATGCTATGTTGGTGGTAACCTTAAGCAATTTTACACGAAACAATGCGTACCAATGGCGTGTTGTGTTCAGAAAAAGAACCCAGTAAACCCAAACTTGTTGTGAAGCCATGCAGAACGGGTACATATTTTTGAAATGCTTGTACTGCCTGGGAATGATTTCAAGAAGGACATCTCTGTCATTCGAAATAGACCTTTCCACTTTATCAATATATTCTATGACGTCATAATTAACTACGCGACATACAGAATGAGATCATAGTGAATTACGGCATGAATTGCGTCGATAAGTATGTCACGAACGCATATTTGAAGACCGACTACGCATTGTTGCACAACTAGTATGTCTTTACTATTTAATAAATATTATGTTGAATATTTTGAAACTAATTTGACTGGGCGCTTTTCCTGCCATAAGCAGCAACAGCACCAAGTCAAATTAGTTACACAATATTCAACAGCTTACATGGATAGTTTCAGGACATTGATAGTTAGGCCATTCGGGGATCGATAAATCCAAACACGGCGAAGTGTGGGTGGAGCTTAGATGGAGATGGTCTGGGCACAGCTAAAACTGGGAAGCGCAGCTATAATAATAATGTGCATACATGGCAAAATGTATTACTCAAAACAGTTTTGTCTAATATAGCAAGATCTATGAATAACACTTTATTTCAGAAGAACTATATATATGTAATTCATCTACAATGATGTATGCAGGTGTGGATAAGTCCATGTTCAATTTATGCTTAATGTGCAGATTTCATATTTTTGTTATAAAATGGTAGAATCCAGTTTTAGCTAGGCCACGCCCATCTCTTGCTAACCTATGCTCACGCTATGCACGTGTTGGGATCGATCGATCCCTGCACGCTCTGAATCTGATAACTATACAGGTAAGCAGCTGCTGAATATTTTGAAACAAATTTGACAGGGTGATGTTGCTCCCTGTGTCAGCAATAGCGCCCACTCAAATTAGTTTCAAAATATTCAACAGAATGTGTATTAAATGGTAAAGACAGATGATTAGTACAACTTGGCGGACTAGTAAATGTCTATGACGGATTAAATCGCATCACTCATGGCGTAATTACTTATGACGTCAACCTACACGTAACTGCGCTGTTTTATGACGTCACATGGTTGATCGAAAAACTGGATTCATCCCTTCAAGATATTATGATTATTTTCTGATATGATATTAATGGCTCACCAATTCGCGTTGCATATGGTGCAATGGATATTTAATTAATTACTCCTGGTAAACCCCTGCAGTTTGTTTAAAAACATAATACACAGCAGCAACTTCCAGCCAAATCGATCTAAAATCATCGGAGGAGTTATGTCTATATATAGCAATTCCGAATCCCTAGTTACTAGATTTGAACCCGACGTGTCTACAGTGCGAATCAAACAGTATCTGTAAGGCGCTTTGTATTGACCAGGACAATAATTCACGCACCAGTCGCTCGAATCAATCGAGGATGCAATTTACCCAAACAAGTCTCAGTACTGCACAACTAATGGCACATTTATAGTGTAATTGTAAACCGGTGTTCAGGGCGGTTGAGGTTAGGTTAGTGCAGCAAGCCAGTAAGTAAGTTACTAACTAAGGCGATTGGGAAAATGTATGCGATGCTCCGGCGTGCGTGCGTGCGTGCGTGCGTGCGTGCGTGCGTGCGTGCGTGCGTGCGTGCGTGCGTGCGTGCGTGCGTGCGTGCGTGCGTGCGTGCGTGCGTGCGTGCGTGCGTGCGTGCGTGCGTGCGTGTTAGTTATGTAACATAATTATCAACATTTAGCTACCCTAACACTACGATAAACGCGTTGCCAGGAATGGAATCAATGATCCAACACAAGCACATATTTGCATAGTATTCGATTATGATTAAGACCTATTGTCTATTGCTGAGACATTTGATGAATCTAGTTTATCGATCAATCATATGACATGCTGTTGAATATTCTGAAGCTAATTTGACCGGCCACTGTTGCTGCCATAGACAGTGAAATTAGTTTCTAAATATTTAAAAGCTTACCTGTATAGTTTTCTGGGAATTAAGATTCATAGATTGCCGGGATCGACCCCTACAATGGCGAAGCTTGGGTAGAGCTTAGCTACAGGTGGGCGGGGCAAAGCTAAATCTAGATAAATCCAGCCACATGCATTTCTACAATATGAGTGCATATTAGTTTTTACAAAAGCAGCAAGCAATAGGTGATGTGATAAAGAAAATGTTCCACCCCCCACAACCAACTTGATGGCACTGTAGATGAAAGTCATGCCTATGACGATGATACCAACGAGGGGTGCAAGTAAGCCTATCGCTGATTAATGATTGACGGTGGTGCCGATGATATCATCAACAACAACAGTAAATGTGATGAGAGATGATGATGACAACGATGTTGAATAGTAGGATCCGATATGTCACTACCGCATCTGATTCCATAATGTATTACGCCACTTCCTAGCTAACTTAACACAATTACCATGGCGTATATCACTCAGGCATGAAACACGAAAACTCTGTCATGTGTACGAATAGTATGTCACTCTGATGAATTTACCATATAATCAACATTCTGTTGAATATTTTGAAACTAATTTAACTGGGAGCGGTCGCAACCGCCCACAGTTAAATTAGTTTCAAAATAGCCACCTTACAGAAATAGTTATCTTGAAACGGTAACAACGTACAAAGGGGGCGGAGCTTATTTAGGAATGGGCGGGTCTTTGCCAAAAAGTGATCCCTATATAACCAACAGCGATAATGGCAATTGATCAAAATCGTAATGATAAAGGTGACAGCACGATGATGATGGTGAATTTCATGACAAGATAATGGTAATCACGACACTCTTCAATCTTCCACTTTCTGCTCTGTATTGTGGCTTTAATTAACATCATACGAACCCTGGGAATCAATCAGTGGATGAATGTTGAGGTAATTTGATGATGCAGTTATGGACAGCTTTTCCCCGCGCTGATCGTCTTAATTAAAACCGAACAACAGATTGGCTTCATAAGAGTTATACATAACAATTCTATATCTGCTATACAAGTATACATTATTAATAATCGTATTATATAACTAATTAAATAACACGCTTAAGCGTCGCAGCATAGAACGCTCACGCGTATCAGCATAGGGTACACTTACAAGAGGCGGATGAGCAGATATACGGACGTAACCTGCCCGTAAGTAAAGCAAAGCATATCACGTGATAATATGAGCAGTTGGCAAGTAATATGTACAATTAAAGTGGATACAGCATTTTGGACAATAATCAGCATAGCAGCAGCTAATACTATATTTTACGGGTATCGAGGACGAGGGAAAGGTCTAGAAGTGGAGGGTGGGACATTTTGCACAGCTTAGTATTCACAACATGGTGACTGAAGTAAGACTGACTAATCTAGGGACAATGGTATTGTCTTAAGCGCGGGAATGCGCGCGCATCAAAAAGACCCGGATGAATGCGCGCGCATAACACGACCTGGCTGACTCGGTGACCATTGTTCACCAACGAGGCGTGACCACTAATCGTCAGCCTCGACGCCCAGGCCACCAAGAAGCGCGCGAAAACCAATCCATTGTCCCGTTTTAAACCGACTACCGGCAATAGTCGGGTATAAAACCGAACAACAGATTGGCTTCATACGATTTATTAATAACAATTCTATATCTACTATACAAGTATACATTATTAATAATCTTATTATAACTAATTAAATAACACCATTAAGCGCCGCAGCATAGAACGCTCAAGCGTAGCAGCATAGGGTACACTTATAAGAGGAGGATAAGCAGTTATACGGACGTAACCTGACCGTAAGCAATGCAAAGCATATCACGTGATAGTCATGATATGAGCAGTTGGCAAGCAATATGTACAATTAAAGTGGATACAGAATTTTGGACAATAATCAGCAGAGCAACAGCTAATACTATATTTTACGAGTCTCAAGGACGAGGGAAAGGTCCAACCCACAGTGGGGGGGGGGGGGGAGGAGTACTACAATATTGGCTGTAGTAAATTTAGACTAGTATTGGGGTCAGGGCGTATGTATTGAAAAACGCAGTCACTCTGCCAGTCCCTAAGAGCTTTGACTACCGGGAGAGGGACCCCCACACAGATAAGCCAAATAGCGCCACCATGACGCAGACTATAGGTATCGTATTCGTCTGAGAGACCAATAGCTGTAGTAGCCCGTTTACGTTTAGCCCGGAACTGGGACTGAGACAAGGATTGTATGGCGCCCTGGCTGGGGACACAAAACACCGGCAGGTGACCATCTAATGGACCTGCTGGCATGAGAAAATGCATGAGAGCTCTGACTGGGCAGAGAGGGTGGTCTTTTAGCAAAGGTAACACGGAGCTATGGGTCTGTTGTGCAAACTGGTTGGTTTTGGATGCTTTGACGACAATTTCAACCCCATTGTACAGAAATGATACATCTTGGCGTTTGATACACTTATTCTCCTAAAACCTAGAGCTAGATGCGGTGGAAAAATTCTCTACTCGTAATAAACCGAAGAAACCGGTTGCTACAGCAGGCCAGACTTGACTGTCTTCTAAAGACTTCAAGTCTAGCGCACGGAGAATAGCGGCCACATGACTAAGCGTGAGGGGTACTTTTTGATTTGACCTATTGCCTATAAGACGATTCACGATTTTGAGGAGGGATTGTGATCTCCAATGGTCTTTTAATGGATTAGCTACTTCGTGGTCTAGATGCACAATACGCACTAGATTGAGATATTGTTGAATTGACTTGAAAGATTTTGACTGGGCCAAATATGCTATATAGCGTGAAAGGTTTACTGGTGGTAATGGTACTGGAGAACAGCCAATGAGATTACACAATTTTAAGTAGTAAGCTATTCTCCGTGCGCTAGACTTGAAGTCTTTAGAAGACACAAATCACTACTTTCTCCGATTTGTGTGATTTGCGCATGGGTTCAGCACATGCGGCATTTAAGAAACTGGCCACATCCATGTCCAACTGTTGAATAATTTGTTCCACTGCCGGATCTGTGAAGAGAAAAAACAGACGCTGCTTAGCCGACATGTGGTTTAACAAATTGTATGCTACGGGCATTACAATGCCTGCTGCATGTAAAGCAGTTATAAAACGTTCCATGTATCTTGGGAAGTGGAAGCTGGAGATAGCATCTGCAATCATTTTCTGATCACCAGGAAAGAATTTTGCCGAAATTGTATAGTCAAAATGCATAGATACTACGCTAAGTTCATCTAATATATTTAGAGCAGCAGGACCCGGCTTAGACCCGTTGTTGACGATACACGAAGTAGCCGTGTTATCGGTAAAAACACACACCCTATGGCCAGCCCACGAGCGGTCCCATAGTTTAGCTGATAAAAGCACCATTGAGAGTTCCTTAATGTTGATATGTTCGTCCTGAAATTCCGGGTGGTCCAAATGCCAGGCAATAGGGCAAGCATCCGTGACCACCAGGATTTCAGGGCGTTCATCCCAAATAAGGCGTCGATTAGATGTATGATTTGAATGGTATGACCACCAGGACAGATCTGGTCTAATGGGGGCTAATTTGCTTTTGTATGACTGGTGATGGAGCCTACCCCAGCTGATCACGTGAGAGGGCCATGGCAGTTTTCAGGCTAATTGTTCCAACTGTTTTAGAGAAGCTAGAACGCGTAATTGAAATGTTTCTAAAATGCAATGAGTTCACATAGCTTACGTGGATCGAGACATAAAGTTCCTATGACAGTATTAATACTAATCCTTAAAAATGTCATTTGTTGACAGGGGTCTATTACTTTCTGCCAATTAATAGCAAACCCAGGCGAGCGCAACAGTCTGATAAGAATATTGTAAGTCTCCAGGCACTCAGCGAAAGTTACCGTCATGACCAGAAAATCGTCTAAATACGCAACGCATTTGTAGCCACGGTGGTGCATCATTCGCGTGACTGCCTGGGTAATAAGGTTAAAGCTACTAGTGCTTTTACGTGCCCCGAATGGAAGTTTGTTATCAACAAGGACAGTAGCTTTTTCGTCATCTTTAAATTGCCATTGTAACCCTGTATAGTCATAATTGGACGGGCGAATGTTGACACTACGATAAGCCGATTTAAGATCGATTTTGGCCATATACCAGCCGGGTTGTATTATGTCCAAAACTTCTTGTATATACTGGTATTGGCACTCTTCTTTTGTCGCGTAGTCGTTCGCACTACTACCACTGGGACGACTGCAGTCATGGATTAAGCGTGTTGAACCGTCAGGTTTTGGAATGGCATTTAATGATCTGATGATGGTAGGCGGTTCTTTTACTATTGTGTAATTACCTTCTAGTATTTCGGCATTTAATTGCTTTTCAATATCTGTTTTGTCATTTATGAAAGATTTTGAATTACTTACACATACAGGAGAGGGTTTGATATCGATAATATCTACTATAGAGAAACCAAATTGTATGCATGATAAAATAAAGTATTTGTCTTTGTCACAACTGAGTTCATATTCCCATATCTGAATACTGTTGCGCAAGGGATTGGAAACAGTTTGGAAATGTAATCACTTTTTTTGCTGCTGGTTGTGGCTGAAGAGAATTAGAGCGGTGATGAAAATTGCCATGGTTTGTCCAGTAAAAAGAAAAACACGCATGCGCGCAGTTACAAACGCGCAGTTTACATCCGTTCCGACCATTAAAACGCTCACATATTGACTTTGCGGTTGGTGGATCAAACGTGGCTTTCTGACCGCCTGGTTTGCGCGACGCCTTGTGGTTGCGGTGCTGAGGCTGATGCTGGAATCTATCTGTCCCTTTGTGACGCAGCCATGCTCGTATTAAGAATGGGTTATCCACCACCACCCCCCCCCCCCCCCACCCCACCCCTTGGAAATTGGTGCTAGCTTGTTCCCGCCGATATTGGAAGTCACATTTCAGAACTGATATCCAGTCACACTTTTGACTGTATATCGCAATTTTAGCAATATAGCCCACATATTGTGACACGGTTTCCATGGAGCACTTACCCTTATTGATCATCTCCTGAAGTATTTTGCACGAACCCTCCATAAATTGCGCTTGGGTGAGTTTCTGATACGGGATTTTTGTGTCTTTTACTTTGAGCTCAAAGAGGCCCATTTCTACCACATCGCTTCCCGACGAATCTGAGCTTCCCAGGGGAACAGTTGATATAAAGTCTCTCACATCACGTAACGTCGCGCTGGATTTGTTTGAGAGGCAACCACCGGACAGTAACTGTTGAGTTAGCAAGTCTAACGTACCTGGCGTGGATCCGACATCTTGCGTAAGATTAGGAATTACGGATGCTGTGTTTGCTGGCGTTGCGGCTGAGCGGCATACAGTGTTTAATATTGCTAGAATACTGTCTGGTGACGGGCAGGACGTTTCCGCTTGTAACTCGTTACAGACCGCTCCGGGAATGTTGTCTTCACTAGTGGCGCCATCTTGGTCTTGCTGTCCCGTAGGTGAGTCGTCGATGGAATTGAGAACCACGATGGCATCTTCAAGGAGAAGACGCTGACCTAAGTTTAAGATGCTACCGAAAACTTCGCTTATTAACTGTGGAGTTAATTTACTTAAACTTGTACACGATGTTAGCCCATTATCTGTTAATACCTGTTTTGTCTCAGGCGACAGCTCATGATCATCTCACCAGCTTTCAAAGTTAAAATCTCGCTGCGTTGCGGCAGTTTTTCCGCTACGCGTTTCAGCATGTCTGCTGTCTATTGTTAGCAACAGACACTTTATATACTTTACATTAGGCTATATTAAAATTGTTTAACATTTAACATTTTTTCGCAATTTACTTAACAAAATACAGAGAATTGTTGCACAGCTTAGTATTCACAACATGGCGACTGAAGTAAGACTGACTAATCTATGGACAATGGCCATGCGTTACGCGCGGGAATGCGTGCGCATCACAAAGACCCGGATGAATGCGCGCGCATAACACGACCTGGCTGACCCGGTGACCATTGGTCACCAATGAGGCGTGACCACTAATCCACACCCTTGACGCCCACCAAACCAAAAAGCTCGCGAAAACCAATCCGTTGTCCCGTTTTAAACCGACTACTTGCAATAGTCGTGTATATTGTTTGGCGCGAGCAGCGGAAACAACGATTCTTCGGATACAGGCGCATGCCAAAGCAAATGCATTTTGCTGGTGTGCGTTTCTGTTGCTGTGAGCCATAGTCGTGTAGATATAGAAAAAGAATCTGATTTGATGTTCAAATGTCATTTGTGACAACATAGTGGCCCTTCTGATTGTACAACTATCAGGGTTCCGATTTACGTTTGTTCTCAATTAAGAAACATAGAACAAGACAAATTCCCATTTATACACATTTCAATCTGACTAACGCACTCTCGAAACTCATGGCATTTGATTGTGCGGATACCCATCTATAGGGCCATACTGATTACGGCTAGGTTTACTCAATGCGTATTTTTGTGCGCGATTTGGATTGCGTTTTGGGTTTGCGTCAACGCATCGAAATGAATCAAAACTATAATGTAGGCGCGTTTACGCCAGAGGTAGTGTGAGCTGTTACACATGTACGTCATACTCAATTACGCCATCAATGACGTAGATAAGTTCAGCCTAATTGATGACGGGCTAAGCGTTGTTGTACGAATTCTATGTCTTTACTATTTAAAACACATTTTATTGACTATTTTGGAACTGGTTTGGCTGGAGATTGTTGCTGCCATAGTCAAATTAGATTCGAGATAGCCAGCAGCTTACTTGTATAGTTTTCTGGAAATTGATAGAGGTGAAGTGTGGGTGAAGCTTGGCTAGAAATGAGCGGGGCATAGCTAAAGCTGGATTTCTCCATTTTTCTTTCTCCTTTGTGTTTCTGAAGCAACATGTCAGAGCTAATATTCGGAAACTGTGAACATGGCGAAAATTGTGTCCTTCTACTATATGCCAGAGGTGCCGGAGGCTAGAGCTGGTGGGGAATGTCGATAAAGTGTATTAAAGGATAACTAACCTCATCTCATAATATCTCTACAGATGATCCAATAGGCCACTCATAAATTATGCCTTAGGCAGCAACAACTTCCAGTCATATTAGTTTCACAATGTTCAACAAGATAAGTATTACATGATAACGAATGCATTGACACCTACATGATATGACCCACTACCGCTAGAGGAGGCAAAATGGTGGAGATCACTGGGCAACATTTACGCGATACTGTAAAGCAGATACTTGCGATACAGATAAGGGAATGTGACTGGATATGGAAGATATGGAATCTATAAAACATAATCTATCAGTGTAACACAACGTTTGAGATGGGATTAGCATACCTTTAAATCAACGTATGTTGAATCACAACACTCACCTCGAACATATGCTATTTCCAATTTTTATATACACTTCTGCAGGAACCAACCAATACGCAACGGTATAGATCTACGTTCCGCCCAGTTAACACACCCAATACTAGCTATGCAGAAATGTCCACTACGTACAGATTTATGATTGTGTGTGCAATCCTGTGAAAGGTGAAAGGGCGATTACAAGAATGTTTCGTTGCCATCCCGAATTTTCAGCTACGCCAGGATCTACTAATATTTGTTGGCGCTATGGCAGTTACATTTCGTGAAAACAGTGTTGCTTAATAGCGGTGCAGTAATATGCTGTTTTGCAAAAAGAATGTCAACCAGCAACAAAGTTTGCAAAACAATGATATGTAATACATCTACAAATTCCTGCCTACAGAATCGGATTAATGTCCGCTCAATATATGAATACTATTATTCAGTCGCAGGTAGTTTGATTTATTAAACATAATATCTAGATAAACCACTGAAAGGTTATTTTGAGAACAATGGATGTATCCAGTTTTAGGTATGCCCCGCCCATATATAGCTAAGATGCACCCACAATCTGCGCGTGTTGGGATCAATCGATCCCTACACACTGTGAATCCCAAGGTCCAGAAAACTAGGCAGGGTGCGCCCTGTCAAATTAGTTTCAAAATATTCAACAGCCTGGTTATTAAAGACATACAATTCGTACAGCAACGCTTAGTCCGTTATCAATTAAGCATTCGCGATGAACCCATTTACGTCATTCATGACCTAATTGGTTATTACATCATCCTACACGTCACATAGTTGAGCATGACGTCATTTGATTGATGGACAAACTGGAATTCTCCATAGTCAGAAGAAAGTTATTCTAATATAGTAAGAATAAAAGAGTCCATGGCTACTAGAATCGGAGTATCCGTTTCTACCTATAGCCCGCGTATGTGTAGCTTTGATCCGCCCATATTTTCCGGGATTTGAATCTTTGAAACCGGACTCTTCAGAATTCAAATTTCAAGGTAAGGGGTTGATTTTCTTGTGACTAGTCTGACTATTGTCAGCCTATTATAACAACTGAGCGACAGCTCCTGCAAAATTAGTTTCGGAATATTCAACATAATAGTCTCTGCGCCATCTGAGAATGATTTTAAGAGCCGACTAGACAACTACTGAAGAGCACAAGGCATCATGTATGATGTCTTCAAAGTATCAATCAGAAGCTGAGGAAATATAAGAAATGGCACAGACGAGGAAGTACTGGAGTCTGATGAAGTGGAACTTACAGGACCTGCACCAGAAATCAATCTTATTAACCGTATGTATAATGTTTATTAATTTGGAAGTTAATCAAAGAAATACATTTCTTAAATTAAAGAGTTATTTTAGATTGTAATGCCAGCGTCCATGTACCGTTGCTGATTATGAAGTCACATAATGGAGGACTCCAGTTTTAGTTATGCCCCACACCACTATCTAAACCCACCCACGTTTTGCCCGTGTTAGGTTCGATCGCTCACTGAACTACATGACGATCGCTTTCCAGAAAACTATACAGGTAAGCTGTTGAATATTTTAAAATTCATTTTACTGCGTGCTGTTGCTGCCTATGGCAACAACACTCCCCCAGGCAAATTAGTTTCTAAATATTCAACAGCATGTTTAATAAATAGTAAAGATATGAAATTCATACAACAACACTTAGTCCGTCATCAAATAAGCGTTCCTGGTGATCTTATCTACGACATTCATGACGCCGTTAATGTTGACACCATCTAATACATCGCGTAGTTGATTTTGATGTCATAGTCATATGATTGATGGATAAGATAGAATCATCCATTGAGCGATAGATCGCACACCACTACTGAGTGTCACCTGAATGTCATAGCAATCAAGCGGCATATAATATAGACAGAGCTTAGTATCGATCAGTCGATCAATCGACGATGCAATTTGGTCGATTACCTGGTAGTGCTTCCCGACTAGACGCAACTTTAGATGGTAATTGTATGCCTGTGTTCGTTTGTTGTTGGGGTTCAATGAGTGCTATAATCCCATAATCTACCACCTAATGCGATTACGGATATGCCATCTGCATACGTGTCTCTGATACACAGCTAAACTGATTGACAGTAAGAACAGTGTATGGTACATAGGACGGGAAACTTTCAGCACATGCTCAAAGACACGCGCAAGAACGCACAAGCGCATGCGCTCCACGGCGGTGGGTCTATATAGCGCACTCCAGGGGAGAAATGGGTATACACAAGGCGATAGAGGAGCGCTCAGAGGACCCCTGACAGGCACGCGGAGAACCGTCACCTCACATGTATCTAGGAATTAACACTCCACGCTCAGGGATAAACACGCGTGTACAATCACACACATAAACAGCGACACACGCCGTCATTGACTTACACACAATGCTTACAATTATATACACACTAGACTTATATATGAAAGAAGAGTATCTGAGATTTAGTAGCCAGGCTTCTAATGTTGTACTTAATCTATCAATATGCACTGCACATGCTGAATGTCTTGTCACGGATCATGTGAGACTGTTTGTCACCAAGGCTCGTACCTATGGAAATGACGTCACACGTTTGTGAGAGAACATGGGATGACAATCAGTGGAAGCTTGGCATTGGGCACTGACACTCCGTGACGTGAATATCAAATAGCAACAGCGCCCAGGCAAATTAGATTAAAAATCTTCGCCAACACAACGCTTAGTCCATCATCACTTAAGCGTTTGCGATGCACTTATCTATTCACGACGTAATTGATTATGACGTCAGCCTACTTGTCACGTAGGTGATTGTGACGTCATATTATTGATGGATACACTGAAGTCCTCCAGTAGCAAAGGTATATAGATAAATAAGCAAACGGCATGCCGTCATTCAATAGAGAGATCCATTTCTAACTATGTCCCGCCCATTTGTAGTTATGTTCCGCCAGCCTTTTACATGTTCTCGAATCAATTTGAAACATAGAAAACTAAATTTCCAGCGTCGAAATTTCAAGGTAAATAAACATTTAATCTATTGGATTTTTAATAATTAATTTGTCTGGGAGCTACGGTTGCCAAACAGCAGCTCCCAGTGAAATTAGTTTCAAATTATACAACATAATGTTTTTTAAATTTGACATTCATCAAAGACATACATTTCCCGCTGCCTCACGACTGATAGGTTTCTGTATCATTTGAGTTTTTTCGGTGGCCATTTGATTGTGGTGTTGCATAATACTATCGTGTATTTCTGTTCACGAGCATTCACCAACCAAGGTAAGATCTACACTTATTATATAAACACAGCTTTTCGCCCATTTAATATTTCTAGATGTGTACACGCACGTCCAGTCAGAAATAACGACATTTTGTTTGTCATTATTCTTTTGTGGCGCATTGCTCACAACTCTTAACACGTGATGTGTCGCAGCGACCAAAAGGAACAGCGCAAAATGGGGCTTTTAAACGAGTTTCAGTGATCGGCTTTATTGAAAAACGTGTTCAAAGCTCGTGCAATGTGATAATTTTCAATTAAATCAACCAACGATACGTCGGAGTATGCCACTTATGGTGACACTATTGCTAAAGGCTGTAGCTCTCGGAAATTTCAAAGCGTTGCAGTATTATATTTTTCATAATAAACGGCAGCCAATGCATTGGCCATGGTAACAGATTCCTAATTCAGTCTACCAATTCAGAGTGTAGATAATGCAATGCTGGGGTGTGTTCAGGGAGAGCGAATACTTTCAGTTTGCTGACCATTTTGTGGTATGTTCGCCCATATATGTCTATGGAAAATCCACCACATGACCGAACAAAATGTTCGACGAAGTGAAAATATTCCCGATCCTGGACGCACACATGATGTTAGCATAGGAGCGCCAAATAGAGTATTAGAATATTACATCCACGTATTTGATCGAGCGTGCTCTAAACACCATGGTGGCCCAGGTCTTTTATCTGTTGAACGCTCGCTTTTCGAGCTTACATGATTAAAACCAGAATTTTAATATACTCTTGTGCAAGCCAGTATCCGAGGTGACGATCATCATTGGTTTTCTATGCTTTTTATGTTAAATCAAGGGATGATTCCAGTTTCTCAGTCAATCACATCACGTCATAATCCTACGTGACATGTAGGAGGACGTCATAATCAATTACGTCATGAATGACGTAGCTAAGTCACGAGCACTTAGTTGATGACGGACTAAAAGTTGTTCTACGAAGTGTATTGCTTTACTATTTAACACACATAATGTTGAAATTAGTTTCAAAATGTTCAAGACACTACCTGCATAGTGTTCTGGAAATTAATAGCCAGCGAGTTCAGTAATTGATCGATCGCAATACGGGCGAAGTGTGGTTGAAGCTAAAACTAAATTCCCCCATTTGTATAAAATGCAGATATGCAGAAGATGCGAATAGCGATGTTGCGAAATAATGGTTGATGAGGTCTCACCGTTTTGCTGACAAAAAGACGTGCGCAAACTTGTTAATATCCCCAGGGACACAGCAATATTGCAAGAGACTCCCCAAAATGCAACTATCCATTATCGGAATTGTCATTGTCAACTAGCGGCTATCATTTCCGTGAAACATTATTTCCCAAGTGCTTGCTTCTCGTTGTTAATCATTGGAACAAAGAAATATCAGTGTTTCGCATTGAATTGATTTTATTCTTAGAAGCATAAGCCATACATACAGCGTTGTTGTGATATTTTGATATGGGACTTTGTAAGGAAAAGATAATAAAGCTAATGTATGCTTTAGAGTCTGCGGAAGTCTGTGCGTGCGCGGCTGTAGGCGTGCGTCTGTGCGTGCGTGCGTGCGTGCGTGCACGCGTGCGCGCGTACGTGATACATATGGAACGCCATTGCGCCAGTGGCCGCTGCTGTAACCTAAACATGTAATCTCTCATGCATTGCAGTTCAGTACAGACCGCTAAATCACACGTGACAACGACCCAATCTGGAATAATGAGACCTCCTTGCCAATGGTTACTCACGAAACATGCTAGTAATAGATATCGCGAGATTCACACACGGTATTTAAATTCAAAGATGTGATTTGGACAAATAAATCAATTTCAACCATTTGAAATGGCATGACCTGAGAAAGTTGAAATTAATTTTAAAAATATTGAACAACACATATCTTAATGCCAACTGGTAATATACGTGGTTTGTCCTCGTAGCTGACAGCAGCCTCCTTTTCAATAACCGCCCTAGAGATGTCGCGATACCGTTGAATGATATTGACAAGTTTCTAACTCGGTTTCGGTCTCAGTCTCTGCCATGAACGAATCCTGCACTCTGGACGGCCAGCTCTAGAGGGCGTTCCCGCGAGGTCCAATTCAGTAAAACTCAAGTGTAAAATTAGATAATGTGTGTAAGCGAATCCGAAGCTTGGGCGGGATAGGTGACCATTATGATAGGCATTTATTATCGGTGGTGATATGTCAATAAATGGTGGGCCTTCAACATATCACTGTTTATTTTTAATCAGATAATTTCCAATTCGTATATCATGACCTACGGCGATTGACACATTATCACTTTACTAACAGGTAGACAAAATTGTGCACCCATAGCCAGCAACAACAAGAGTGGAATGCCGTGTAAAGTCCACTTTTGTAAATCAAATCCCAACCAAAATCAATGGTGGGACAAATTGAAATCATATCATTAATTTTGCCTCGCCAAACGTGTGCGCGTGTGTGTGTGCGTGCGTGCGTGCGTGCGGTCGTGCGTTCGTGCGTGCACGTATGCTTGCGTACGCGTGCGTGCGTGTGGATGTGTGTATTCATTCGTGAGTACATTGATGCGTGGGTGTGTACGTACGTACATGAATTCGTGAATATGTTCGTGCATGCGTTCGTGCATGCGCCCGTGCATGCATTAGTGTGTGCATTAGTGTGTGGGCGCGCGTGTGTATGTGTGTGCGCGCGCGTGCGTGCGTGCGTGCGCTCGTGCGTGCGCGCGTGCGTGCGTGCGTGTTACTGCATGCATTCTTGCATGCATTCTTGCATGTGTGCGTGCGCAATAATAATTACAATTATGTCTTTCTTGTGTGCGTGTTTTAGCAATTCGCAGCTGCTTCAGCGACAGAGCCGGCTTATTGCCACAATTCTTGTCAACGATTACTGTATCAACAGCATTGCCGAGTCTCACGCTGTCATCATGTGTTTTTTTGACAGTTTAAGAAGACTGATCTCTGTATAATAGTTTCTGTAAAACGTTTGTGAGACTGTTACCTTTGAATTTGGAGTTTACCACATGGAAACGAAGATCCAAAACGCAACCGATTCTTTATGATATAAATATTTAATACAAAATGTGTTGAATATTTTGAAACTAATCTGTCAGCTGTTGCTGTGCATGGCAGCACATCCATGTTAAATAACTTAAGTACTCAGCTTACACGCGTAATGGTCCTTTCCAGTTTTAGCTATTCCCCGCCCATCTCTTGCTAAGCTCAACCTACGCTTTGCGCATGTTGTCATCGAAAGTTACATCTCAAATCTTAATTTCCATAAAACTATACAAGGAAGCTGTTGAGTATTTTGAAGCTAATTTGGCTGGGCGGCGTTGCTGCATATTGCTGCAACAGAGCTCCGTCAATTTAGTTTCAAAATATTCAACATAATGTTTATTGTATAGTAAAGACATATAATTCGTACAACTTGACGGACTATTACCCGTTTAAGACGGATTAAATCGTATCATGCATGATGTAATTGAGCATGACGTCATCCTACACGTAACGAAGTTGAGTATGATGTCATATGATGGATGGATAAATTGGAAAGGACCAGTGATGTGAAAACACGAGTTTTCTAGCTTCATAGACATACTATATAAACTGATGCTTCCTTTGTGGTTGTGTCTTATCTATTAGTATATTAATATATATATATATATATATATATATATATATATATATATATATATATATATATATATATATATATATAGAGTAAACTATTTTACCACGATAGAAATCGGTAGAGAAATACTTAGAACCGCTAAAAGAATATGTCATAATTATCCAAAATTACAAGTAACCATTTTGTGATGTATGGCTAACCACTCTTATGTCAACTTAGCCATTTAATGTGCAAACGGACCAACACACATTTGCAGTGGTCTTCAGACATGGCTATTTGAAAGGCCTAGAGAAGTGGGGTTTTTTTTAAATTTACCACTAGAATGACATTTTAGGATAAATAGCATGTGGTGTTTACATATTCGCTTGCTCGTTTTTCGCTTTGCACTTCTGTTTTGTTGTGTACCACGGTGTACAAAACTGTCTGGAATATGTTCGGAAGTTTCATTTTCTAGATTCCCAGCTAATTAAAATGCGCGTAACATGTGTCTACAACTGATACGGTGAGGATCTGGTGATTGTTACCAGTTTTCGGAAATATAAATAGTGTGATGGCCTGATACTTTGGCGGGCAAGTGTTTGGAATTTGTTAATTTCGAATATAATGTTTTCTGATATATATATATATATATATATATATATATATATATATATATATATATATATATATATATATATATATATATATATATATATATATATATATTACTACTGAAATGATTGGCTCGATAATACAGCTAGTCATCCCAGTCATACATTTCCAAATATAATCTTACCTAACATAACAGATCTCCAGACATCTACTAAATCAACCTCTTTATTTTGAGAAATTCTGACTTAAAGGGTTAATTCATGCATAAATACAGGCAAAACAACAATACATGGACTCGATGGAAACACATTTTTATTGTAGGCCTATCAATAGTGCTGTTATATAATTAATATGGCACTTACGTGTACGGGACAAGGGGGTGGGGGTGGGGGTGGGGGGGGGGGGGGGTGGTGGGCAATGTACCTGTATGGGCTGGTATCGCATGGGTGTAATATAGAGGGCTGTACTGATACCAGCGATTTTAATTAGCAGTAAAAAGAAAATTGGGTACAAAACAATATTAGTAGATATATAGATGTATTACACAATAGCCATTGACCCGTGAGTGAATACAATTGTAATCTATGCATTACATGGCGAACACACTTATTTGCATTGTATACACAAAATTGTGCGACAGCAACTCACTCCCCGCGCCCCACCCCTCCCCTATCATCTAACTCGATTGAATATTGATTCGTTAAACTGTGTGCGGCTGATGATCGTTACACGCGGTCGAAGTTGTCTTCAAGCTCAACTAGTTAATTTTAATCGGTTGGAGTAATTACTAGCCGATTGTCCTTACGCGATACATCGACCCATGTACATTGCCATGGCTAAAAAGAGCCGAGGTTCAGAAGTTTAATGATCAGCCCATTAGACTAACCGAGTCGCCTTGCGCAATCGCTTGACCTTGGAGTATTTGACCTTACACGATAGATTGGCCATTTACAATTAATCTCCCGTGATTGAATGAGTTCCCAGAGTCAGAACATGTCGAGTTCAGACCTGTAACCTGTCAATCATACGTACGCTATACATTAACCCTTGTCAATCATTACGCTAGTTATCCCCAAGCTCACACCTCATTGTATCTCAGGAGACACGTGATTTAACTAGGGGGCGGGGCTTCGTGATTGAACGAGTTACCAGGAAAAGACATGTACCCTGCCAATCATCCTTATGCTATGCATTACCCCTTGTCACTCAGCATTACGCTAATTACCCGTAGGCTCACCTCAATGGGTGCCAGGAGGTACGCGATTTAATGATGGAGGGGGGTGGGGTGGGGGAGTGAGCGTGCGGGTGGGGCGGAGCTTCGTGATTGAACGAGTTCCCAGAAAAAGACGAGTGCTGACATGTAACCTGTCAATCATCCTTATGTTATGCATTAACCCTTGTCAATCGTTCATTACGCTAATTACCCATAAGCTCACCTCATTGGATGGCGGGAGTCAGAAAACAAGACGAGTCCAGACATGTAATTGGTCAATACGTTTTGTGCAATACATTAACCCTTGTACGCGTGTCATGGCTCCAAGAGATTGCCGCCTAATTACACTCATTAACCCTTATCAATCATTATACTAATTACCCGTAAGCTTACTTCATTGATGACAGGAGTCACTTGATTTAACGATGGAGTGGGGCTTCGTGATTTAACACGTTCCCAGGAAAAGACAAGGTCAGACATGCGCCCTGCCAACCATACTTACTCTATGCATTCGCCCTTCGTCAATCATTACGCTAATTATCCTTAGGCTCACCTCATTGGATGACAGGAGTCACGTGATTTAAGGAGGTGGAGGGTCTTATGGTAACCCTCTACACATCTAACATCCAATCAAAACGGAGGAGATCTGGTTCACTTTTTTCACACATTTTCAAAATGCGGTGGTGATCAAAGGAAAAGAACGGTGTCGACACCAATAATCATGACGTCATTGACACATAATTAGCATAACAGAAGAAAAAAGTGAACCAAACCGTCCCACTTCAAATTGGTTTGTCTATCTACGCATGTGCACACATTTACTCTCGCTTGAAGTAGGCGTAATCGAGTCGAATTCGTTCGGATATGTTGTCGGGGTACCCCGCTTACCCCTAGAATATTCCCGAACTTAACCTAAGACAGTGTATCCCTATGTATGCGCATGCAAGCTCGCACCATTCCAACGAAGCGAGTTTTGGGAGCGTTAGTTAGATTGGAATTTGTATATATGATAATAATATGTTTCGTAGTTGAGGTGAAACAGAAGTATGAATCCTGCTAGTTGTACAATCAGAAGTGCCACTGCGATACTACAAATGGCATTTGGGCATCGCATTAGATTCGTTTTCTATATGTACAGTTCTACACGGTTATGACTCAAATCAACAGAAACGCAAGCCATCAAAATGCATATGCTTTGTTATGCGCCTGTATCCGAAGCAACGTTGTTTCCGATGTTGGTTCCACATAATAAGTAAGACGATCAGCGCGCCGAAAAGCTTTCCATATTTGCACCATCAAATTACCTCAACATTCATCCACTGATTGATTACCATGGTTCGTATGATGTTAATTAAACCCACACTACAGAGTAGAACGTGGAAGATTGAAGATTGCCGTGATTACCATTATCTTGTCATCATATTCACCATCATCATCGCTCTGTCACCCTTATGATCACGAATTGATCAATTGCCGTCATCGATACAAGGACAGCTGTTTGATATAGAGGTATACATTTCTATCTATGCGCCGCCCATTTCTAGATAAGCTCCACCCACTGTGCACGTTGGTACCGATTTATATGCATTGAATCATGCATTACCAGCATCCCAAATTCAACATAACTATATCTGTAGGTTGTTAAAGAGTTTGAAACTAATTTGAATGGGGCCTGTTGCTGACTGCATCCGCTTCCAGTCAAATCAGTTTCAAAATAGTCAACAGAATGTTGATTGAATGATAAATTCATCACAATGACATACAATTCGTACAATACTATTGCAGAAATGCCGAGCAATGGAGGAATCCAGTTTTAGCGATACCCAGCCCATCTCTAGTTAAGCACCTACCCCCGCCCCCACTCCGACTTCACCAGTGTTGGGATCGATCAATCCCTGTACTCTCTGAATCTAAATTTCCAGAAAACTATGCAGGTAAGCTGTTAAATAGTTTGAAATTAATTTGACTGGTTGATGTTTCTGACTGTGGCAGCAACAGCGCCAGTCAAATTAGTTTCAAAATATTCAACAACATGTTTAGTAAATAGTATAGACATACAATTCGTAACACCTGCCGGGCAATTAAGCGTTTAAGACGAGTACTAAAGTAGTAGTTTATGATGTCGTGTGAGTGATAGATACACTGAACTCATCAACTGTCTCAGTTGATAAGACCATAAGTCTTATTCAAAATGGAATACTATGCACATCTCTGCTTTTGTTGGGGCGTTACTCCTATCCGTGCCAATTCATGTGTCTTATTGTCAGGATAGTTAAATGTGGATAGCGTAGCTACAGGTTTAACAAACATAGCACTATAACATACATTTTCAAATCGCATCAGTTGGTAATTTACGTATGCGCTTGCTGCACTAGCAACCAAACCTTAAACGCACTGAACACAGAATTACACTTACACTATAAGTGCACCATTAGTCTTTCAGTACTGTAACATGTTTGGGCAAATTGCACCCTCGATTGATTCGAGCGACTGGTGTGTGTGTGTGTGTGTGTGTGTGTGTGTGTGTGTGTGTGTGTGTGTGTGTGTGTGTGTGTGTGTGTGTGTGTGTGTGTGTGTGTGTGTGTGTGTGTGGGTGTGCTAAATGTTGACCACCGGGTGTATCACATAGTCGTATATGTTCGTAACCATTGCAGTAATCCGTTGTTCGCCGGGTATATTGACAACTACTAAAGGTTATTTTATGTAGCACATAAGACATTACAGACGTAAAGCCTTTGAAGAGCAGAGAAAATCAATGATGATCTTCACCTCGGGTAATATCTTACACAAGATTCGATTAACATCCGTGCTGTAATCTCTCAAGCTAAAAAGCCAATACACAGCGAACAGAAACCCCGAGGCACCGTGCTACTTGGAGTACTCTGGCTGATCAGATCAAATGCGTGGATGAACTATTCGAATATTAGACATTGCAACTCGTCTGCTAACATCGGGCTTACAATGTCTCGGCAGAATCGGTAGATTGAACAATGATTATGTTATCCTTTTCTAAGTATTCCACGAATTTAAAAACAATGTTATTGAAATGTGTTGCTTTCTCAAACAGCATTACATTTCAACTAAATTGTGGTCAAAAGTACTATGGTCTTGAATAGTGCCTTCTAAGAGTACATGGGCCTGTAGATCGGTACAATGACTGCGATGCACAATATGGAGATGACACCCGCGCATGTCTTTGGTATTAGAACACTCGTATGATCAGATTAAATGGCAGGACCATTCAATATACTATGTTCTTCTTGTGCTACTGAACATTATAATATCTCAATCATGTCTCGTGTTTCTATATTCGTTCCTATACTCTATCCTTATTGCTCTTACTTCGCTTATTTCTCATGCTTTCCAATCTCTACCACTCTAATACTGATACTACTGGAACTCCTTGTGCTGTTCATTTATCCGTGTCTGTCCCATTATGCCGCATATATATGGCGTCTTCTTTGCCGTACTTTATTGACCATGTAGAATTATTTATCTATTTATCGTGCGGCAATTGGGTTGTTTGATATTTTCTTCGCAAGGTTATCGGTCAAGAAGGTTTCAATTCTCTTGTCCATATCATGCTACATGGTTCAGCGGTGTGTATCAATTCCTATTTATTGGCAGCCTATTGTGTCCATCTTACTAACATTTTCCATATTCCTTCTTTGAGCTGGAGATGTCGAATTAAATCCATGTCCTGCAGCCTGCAACACTGATTTTTCTATTGTACACTTAACTGGATGTGTCCTAAAACAAAATCCATCTTGTTGAGGCTAACCGTTTCAAGTTTAGTATTAATGTTATTACTGGCAGTCATCTCGCACTACCTATTAATACTACTATCATTAAGCTTCCAGGCTTCCAGGAACCTTGTCGCAGAGAACGTCAACATGCATGGGGAGGTGTATGTGTTTATATAGCCAACAACCAAGTACGAATGTACTGACGTTGAATTGATATGGATAGAGGTCCGCGATCGTCCTGAGGTGCTTGTATGAGTTATCTAATGGCCACCTAATACACATACTGACAAATTGAAAGTTATATCAGAAAATATAGACCGTGCCCGGGAACCTAACCCAAACAAGACCATAATCCTACCTAGTGGGGATTTAAATGAAGACCACGTTAACCCGACCAATCATCACCTACGTGATGTAATCACTACATTCGGGCTCCACCATCTAATAAATGGAGTAACTAAGCCTGTATCCAATATCTTCCAATAATAATTAGTAATAGAAGAATGCTAAAAGATAGCACTGCCATGTCACCTTTCTGTAGCGAGCACAACCTAGTTTATCTGGTCCTAACATCTGCAATACCCAAATGTAAATTATGCATGCGACAGATCTGTGACTATGAAAAAGCGGACTGGGATAAAGTTAGTGATGCCTTGGACAACGCATCCTGGAATATTCTCCTCAATGAATCTAATGTTGATATAAGCTATCATACTATTAGTACAAATATTATTCATGCAGCTAATACATGTATATCCAACAAAATTGTACCAATAATGTCAAATGTCAAACAGTGGATGCCAAATAAGATTAAGCACGAATTCGGATCAGAGAAACGGATTTAAAGAAGTCACTGAAAACTAACCAAGAACACGACATAATCGAATTCAAGAAGCAGAGGAATCATGTAAACACTCTAGTTAGGATGGCCAAACGGATATTTAGAGACAAGCCGGTTGAGAAGATAGAAAAAAGAATGGACGTACAGGTTCCAACGAGTAGTGGAAATACAGCAAATCATTCCTATCTGACACTAATTCAAACTTCAACGACATGCTTCCCCTCAAGCGTCAAGATAACTCGTTCGCCTATGATCTTCCTGAGAAGGCTACTCTTCTGAACGATTATTTTGCCAGTATTGCTACAATAGACAACTCCCAAACCCAGTTTCTGGTTCTGCAATAATATACTGACACGTCCCAAAACTCGATGACTCTAACAACTTTTAACTAACCCCTGGTATTTTAGATGTGTTGTCTAACCTGGACACGTTAAAGGCAATTTGTCCTGACCAGATAAGTTCAAATCTTCTTGTAAAGGTTGAATACGTTTTGGCCACAATTCTGGCGCATTATTTAACCTTTCTCTTAGAAATTATCATTTTCCAACTTCTTGGAAAGTGGCCAATGTAACGCCAATCTTTAAAATGGCGACACGAACTACACATTATCGGACGATATTTCTACAGAGCTGTTTAAGCAAGGCCATGGAAAGAGCGGCTTTTAAATACGTTCGCATTTTTATTAGAGATATAACTCCTCATCAGTCTAGCTTTCTTCCTAAACATTCAACCCTCAACCAGTTATTAGATATGCATACCGATAGTATCGATGCACCTGCCAATCAAACAGAAGTACTGCTTTTATTCTGTTAAATAGCCAAAGCATTTTACCGAGTCTGGCACCGCGGCCTGATACGAAAATTGAACTATTTGACATTACACGAAAACAACTTGCATGGTCTGCAAGTTATCGGGAAAATCGTCATCAGCGAGTAGTCATTGATGATATTGAGTCTATGCGAATTTCGTTGAATTCTGGTGTGCTGCAAGGCTAAGTTCTTGGTGCTCTACAGTTGTAGTCTTTATAAACGACTTACCCAATGCTATTCTAAACAATATTAAGCTAATTGCTAATGATACGTCCGTATGCATACTATCTGACAACGTGCAGGCGCAAAGTGCTGCCATAGCCCATGAACTACAGATGATAACCATATGGGTGGGCACATGTCTGTTGAATCTAATGCTTTAGAAATACACCCTTGCGTGTCTCAATGCGTAATAACCCTACAGTATTTTCCTTACAGCTCAAGAATTCAGAAATACTAGCATCAAATTACTATACACGCCTCGGAATTACGTTTGACAGTAAAGGTCAGTGCATCACTCACGTGGAACCACTAATGTCCAAGGGCCAGCAAGAAAAATCACTTCTTAAGGATCTTATATATTAATAGATCGGAAATGCCTTGAAATAATGTATAACAGCTTCATCAAGCCAAGTTTGGAATACACTGACGTTGTTTGGGATAATCTGTCACAATACCTTACCACGAGATTAGACAATGTTAAAAAAGAAGCACTTAGAACAATAAGCGGTCTAACACGTAGTGCACATACAGAAGATATATACATGGAAATTAGAATAGAAACACTCGCGCACAGACTGAAAACCCGCAGATTAGTTATGCTTTACAAAGCTGTTAATGGAATACCGTGCGAAACCCTTATTAACCGCCTCCCCTTACACACACACACACACACACACACACACACACAC